>REGO01001175.1:153711-178841 GCA_010120015.1 Rhombomys opimus
GAGAGAGAGAGAGAGAGAGAGAGAGAGAGAGAGAGAGAGAGTGAGAGAGAGAGAGAGAGAGAGAGAGAGAGAGAAACAGGTGCTAACTAGCTGAAAGTGAGCAGCCAGGCATGACTTGATGTCCCTAGAATCCCAACATTAGGGCACAGGCAGGTGGAACCGGTGAGTTTGTTGGCCAGCCAGCCTAATTCAAACATTTCAGTGAGATATGGTTCATAATCCATCAGGTTCAGTGAGAGACCTTGCTTCAAAAATTAAGGTGGAAAGCGGCAGCGGAAGACATTCGTTGCCCTCCTCTGGCCTCTGCTCACACATCCATAGTTGCATACAAGATTGAGAAGGGATTCAGAATATGACACAAAAACTAGTTAAGCTAAGATCAAAAGTTCTTATGTCAATGAGAACTGTGAAGTGTTCATTTGAAATGGGATTATTTTTCATATTCCTTCTAAAAAGGTCTTGTAAGCGGTGACTTATTTAAACACTTGAAAATCTGTACTTTGTTTATAGGCAAAAGTAAATAATGATTTCATCCTCTTCCTTTTCGTGTATGTCTATGTCAGGAGGCAACCCCATTAAACAATTATGGAGGACTGATGGGATTATATATTTGTTGGATATGATTTTCAAATAAATTCAGTAATTATATCCTGAAACCCATTTACACAAAGCCTGTACTGTGAGCATTACTGAAATACAAGTGACTTCTAAGAACTTTTAATAATGTGTTAGTTTGCCCATCAATGATGTAATTTGTTTCACCAAATTCCCTACTTGATATTTATAGACTAGACCTGCTATTAACTAAAAGCTGACTTAAAATGAGAAAGTACGATTATGTTACATTTATACTCAAGTTTAATACAATGAATACAGGATTTATGAAGACAAGATACATGGTCAAACCAGGGTGAGATAATCATATGCCTTGTCTGCTTTTCAGGACAGCTTTGCTGGCAAATGTTATGACTTGCCATCACACAAAAACTCTTCAAAATATATTAGTTAGTTTCAGCTCCAAAACTATGATCCAAGTTCCTCTGTGCTATAATTTCCACAGCGGAGAATGAAATGCCCTGAACTGTACCTCCCTCAGTGAATTTTATTCCACTACCCTTGATGTGACCAGTCTTTATAGGTTTGACTATTGTGAATGCATGTTTCACCTTTTCTTGGGGGAGGACCTCTAAAGGGAGAAGGCATGACATGTAAGAGTGCTGAACAAATGTTGTGGGAAACAGCAATTCAGAGTGCAAAGGAAGGTGAGAGAAGGCTCAGATTGAGACATTAAAAATAACAGAATGTCCCTTGATTTGACCCAGCCATCAGTGGCTTTTAAGCACATCAATCACAAGTGTTACAAGCCAACCAACTGTATTCACAATTCGATTCCATACTCAATGCATGTCAACAGCTACTGAATGGAGAATATTGGATAGCTTTTCTCCTTTCCCTAAATCTAAATATATATATATGCAAAATGATTTGGGGAGTGAGCATTTTTCACCTTTAGAATCTATCCAAAATTTTGTCCAGGCTTTAGGAACCCTTACTGAGGCCAACAGCTACAGACCAACTCTCAATATGTAGATACCAACATCATAACCTCTGTGAGATGCCCAGTTAGGAGACCTTGTTGGTTTTAAAAGCCAGCTAAAAAAGAGTAGAGTTGATGAGTTAGAAATACAATAGCCTCTGCAGCATGCCCTGGACCTGAATTAAGAAGTAAGCCACTTCTGAAATGAAGAGACAAAAAGACTTGCTATCTTATCCAATTTGTATCATCTATGTGTACATTTAAGCAGAAGGCACTATTAAACACTAGAGAGATTACAAAATTCCCATTGGCAAAGAATCCACATGGAAGTAAGTACGCGAGAGTCTGCCTTGAGGCAGGGATTGGCCCTCAGAAATTCTTCTCCAGCCAGAGACACTTTCCAACCAAGACGCAAACTGCCCCTGGATATACGTGAACACAAAAGGATTGTGCAGCTCCCAGCCACAAACATTCCAGTGCAGCGTCTGGTCTTGCATTTGCACCTTTCTTTAGTGGAACTGCAAAAATCATAATGGAAAGTGGAAACATTATTACACTAAAGAGTGGCAATGGTGCAGAGAAAATAGAAAGGAAGGAAGCTGGAAGGAAAGGCAGCCAGTGACGAGGAAAGGGGTTGCAGCCAGCTAAGCAAGAGACGTGTGTGGAACTCTATAAAATGAACTTAACCGTACCGCTGGGTTAATGTCTGCACTTCACAGAAATGTCTGTGGTCTGACGAAGGCCAAGGATGACAATGAATCAACAAAGAGACACGAACCAATGTGAAAATGGGGAGTAAGGGTATGTGGCATTTTACACTACAGTCTCCGCAAGTACAGAATTGAGTTTTCACTGGGCGGACGTTCGCATAAACCATTTTAGACCTCTCAAAATAAGAAATTCCTGGAAGCAGAGGGAGGAGATTTGTAATGAAAGAGGTAGAAGAATTTTATTAGCCAAAGAAAAAGCTCTCTGCTACTTGGCGCTTCCCTTACGTTAAGCTCTTGTGCCAACAACTTGTGGCATGCCAAAGGCTTTTCAAAGAAGTTTGTAAGCGAAATGAAAACACCTGTCATGAATGTGGGTGAAACCTTTTGGACAATTTGGCAAAAAGGGATCCTACTTCTCTGTGACGAAGAGTGTGACCATTCCCACTCTAACTGTTGAGTGAGCTATTGTGTGGAAGGCCTAGGCCGTATTCTTTTTCCAAAGACTGAGACTGGCCTGGCATTTGCACGGTCTCACTCAATACTGGAGTCTGGGCCTTTCTCTCTTTAAGAGCATGAGGACTCGTGTTTTCTTTGTATGACCTAGTTGGGAAGGCAGACCACTAGTGCTAAGCCGTGCCTCGCCTCTCCCGCCCTTAAACACAAAGAAAAGACCTCCCTGTGAAGCCTGCACTATGCCATAGTGAATTTTGTATAAAAGGCTAGCAAGCTTTCTCTGCAAATGCTCAAAAAGCAAGGAAAATTAATCTCTTTCTACCTTTAATGTAGTGTAAATGTTGTCTCAAATTGTTGTCACAGATAAAGTGTAACAGCCAATGGACCTAAGTCCATTCATTATTTGAAGATATGCCCTGATTCTTCCTCTAAAATCATCATAAAACTCATAGCAGCTCAGAGATGAGGGGTAGCTCAGTAATAGATCACTTGTCAAGCATGTGAGACCCTCAGTTAGACGTTAAGCCCCAAACATCATGTGCAAAACACAAGCAAATGAATTAAAAAAAAAAAAAAAAAAACTGCTGTGAGAACATTGTGAGCGAGTCTCCTGTCCTTGGGTATTCTCACCTTTAAAAACACCAATCGCTTTCATATTTCCATATTCGGTGTAAATGTTCCTTGTTTTTAAAAAGTGGTTCTGGGGACAGTCAGATAGCTCAGCAGGTAAAGATGCTGTGACCAAGCCTGATGACCCGAACTCAATCCTCCTGACCCACAGAACAGAAAGAGAGAGCAGACTCTGGGAATATGTCCTCTCACCTGCATGCATGAGCCATGCCATGCACAATCCATGAGATCATACACACAGGGACACAAATGTAAAAGTATAATTAATTTTTGACTGGTTTATGGTCCTACCAATGAGACTTAATAACTGTAAGCAATAGAAATTTATTTGAAAAAAGAAAAACCTTTTAAGGAATTTATTATTTTTCAGTATGGCCAAGAAGCTAGGAACAGGAGATAAGTATGTGGAAGCTCTACCCAATACAACACAGAACTACTTTTATGATGGCATCTGTGATGGGCAGAATGCCTTCCCATCTGTAATATTTCTGTTGAAATCTCAACCCTCAATATGATGGCAATAAAAAGTGGGACCTATGAATATGATCTAGTCTTTGGGATGGAACCATCATCAATAGAATTAATGTCTTTTGCAAAAGAGGCCCCAATGAGACCTCTCAGTCTATTTTTTCTTTTATTGAAAATATATTTTTTTCATACCATATATTCTGATTATGATTTTCCCTCCCTCTACTCCTCCCAGTTCCACTCCATCTCTCCTCCATCTGGATTTACACCCTTTCTGTTTCTCATTAGAAAACAAACAGGCATTTAATGGATAATGATAAAACAAAATAAGATTAAACAAAAACAGATTGAAATAAGGCAGAACAAGCAAAAGGAAGAAAAAGAGCACAAGAAAAGATACAAGAAGCAGATAAAAACACACTCATTCTCACATTCAGAACTGTCACTGAAAATACAAAACCAGAAGACATAACATATGTGCAAAACACCCTTTCTGCTTCCTCTTCTGCAGGTTTTCCTGAGTCATCGGGGAGAGAATTTGATGTAGACATCTTGTTTAGGGCTGAGTGTCTCAAGCTCTCTCTCTCTCTCTCTCTCTCTCTCTCTCCCTTCCTGTCTATCTGTCTGTCTGCATAATGTCTGTAGGAAGCTTCTTTGGTGAATGACACTGTGAGTCATTTTATTACTGTGATCCTTTTGTAGAATAGTAGTATTCGGTTTTACCCTAAGTCCCTGGGAAGCAATGTCATGCATAGGTTTCGTCTCACGAGTGGACCTTAACTCATATAAGATACGGGTTGGTTACCTCCATGTCTTTGTGCCACTGTTTCACTAGCATTTATTGCAGGCAGGTCACCACTGTAGATCTAAGGGGTTGTAGCTGGGTTGGTATTTACATATCTCCTTGGGTAGCCTGCAGAGTACCTTCCTGTAACAACAACAAATGGCCAGTTGGCCAAACCAGCTCTAGGGCCTTGCCTTCAGTTTGGGGAGAACAGCTAATAGTCTTGGTATCAGCCTGGGTTCTATGGGGCTTTCCTTGGGATCCCTTTGGCCATCAACTCAATTAGATCCATTCCCAGTACTTGAGCTTCATTTGGTGAGGAGAGATGTCTTGTACTCAGTTTTAATTATGTGATGCAAACACACACACACACACACACACACACACACACACACACACACAGTACCCTGTAACTTAGAAGAGGGTCTGCACCTGAACTTTTCTGTTCTGGTACCCTTATTTCAAATTTTTCTGCCATGAGAACTATGAGAAATAAATTTATTTTCTAATGGGTCTGCTGAAAACCAAATAAAAGAATGTTATTTTAAGGTTTATGTTATAGACAATTAAACTAAATATTAGAAAGTCCAAATTATATGCACAAGGAACCCAAACTAGCAAAGTGGAACTCTGATTGTGAATGTCTTTTTGACCTGTGGGGAAGGGAATGTCTGTTGACTAATAAAGGAACATTTTTAATAGGAATTGATAAAACAAGTCAGCCCTGAGGAGAGAGAACACAGAAACTTGGAGGAAAGCTGTGATGATTATCATAAACAGCTGAGAAATATGGAATCAATGGCTGGTCTGTGCTATCAGCTCTGTCATTAACAAGCAGTGAGACTTGTGATGAACATTTGGACAATTCAGTGTTCTAAAGGACCTTCCCTCGAATGTTCTACAAAATTCACTAGAATTATGCTGCATTTTAAGATGAGAGACATTTAGGTTTGGTTTTTGTTTTGTTTTTGTTTTTTTTCATTTAAAAAAAAAAACAAAATATAACACATCTAAAGCTACGATGAATCTTTAAAGCTTGCTAAGACAGAAGCTACATTGACATTTTCACAAAAAAGGAAGTAAAAAAACTTAAGAGGAAACATTAGTTTTGGTTGTCCCACCCCCACCCCCCACCCCCCCACCCCTGCCAACTAATACTTTCTGCTTCAGGTGGAAATGAATCTGTTTACTCCTTAGGAAAACTAGCTAGAGAGGTTTCGGTTACTAAACTCCGGAGATTTTAATTGTTTGGGGAGGGAACTACTTTCTGCTTTCTCCCTGGCCCTTTCTGCCCCTTCTCAAGTTAACTACAGGAAAAAGGCTGCGACCTGCAAAAGAAGGAAGGGAACCTAGAAGCCGGGGAAGATACTAAAGTAGAAGAATCTGAGGCAGGGTTAGATATTCAAGTCAGCAGTAAAAGATGCTGTTGCTGTAATTTTCATTGAAAATACAGCTTTATTGGCATATGCTAGCTATATATATATATTATATATATGATATATATATGATATATATATATCATAAAATTCATCATTCGTCTTTAGTAAATATATAGACTCTTAGAATATTGTCATCATTTCCCGTAGCTTCCTATACCCTCTTCCATTAAGTTTCTACTTCCCTCCCTACTCTAAGGGCCCACTGCTTGAAATTTGTCTTTATAAATTTGTATTTTCCAGAAAGTTAATATAAGTAGACTCAGAAAATATGTAATCTTTCTTGGCTGGATAAACTTATTTTTGAAAGTCTATCCATGCCACACAGATATCAAATACTTTGTTGTCACTTATTGATGACAATTATTTTTTAAGTTTATTTGTGTGTTTACTAGCAGATAGTCTTTTGGATTCATTCCAGTTTGAGGTCTTGGAGAATACCATTGCTAGAACCATCTATTTCTTGGCCTTTTCAGAGGCATATATTTTTTTATTTTTCTTGGGTGGAATTAGGTATAATTGTTGTCATGTCATTCTATAATATAAAATCTAAATTTAAAGTGACCACAAGAAAGATGTTTTGGGAACATGGAATCAAATATAAAACACAGCCAAGTCCTTGTCTCAAATGTCACACTCAATTCAGAGAATGGCTTTGCTTATTTTCATATGATCAGCCAAGGAGAATTCATGTACACCGCATTGCAGAGCCTTTTGTTTTTTTCCCTTGAGTTGCCTTTCTGTGCCGCTCAGAAAACAAGAGGAAGCAAGAAAGCCAACCTAGTCATTTCCAACTTTGCTTCCCTGACACTTTCCCAGGAGATCAGGCAATTGAAACTTAAGCAGAAAGAGACTGGTAAGCCCTCTACGAACTTGAGGGGACATAAAATTGTACAAAACGTTCTCTGGCAATCCTTCCTGGCTCATTAGCAGCTCCATCTCTCACGTGACATTTCCCGGGGAATGCATCCCCTGGCTCCTTTTCTCGCTTCCTAAGACGTACCATTTACCAATCTCCACAAAACCTGTGCTTCCCAAGTTTTTAATCCCTGGTCACTCACTAACCTGAAAATCTGAAGCTGAGTTCTTTTGAAGACTGAAGTTTCTTGGTCTGTAGTTTTGAAGAATAAATGCCAAGATAAGGCATAATTAATATTTTATCCTCTGGTGAATGACATCATGACAGGAGTGCAAACAAGAGAAAGAGATCACAATGCCAGACAGGAAGCCAGAGAGAGAGGGCGATTTGAGGCCTGGCTTCCTCTTTTATTATGTTTGAAATTATAATTATATCATTTCCCCCATTTCTTCACCCTCCAACACCTCCCAAGTAACCTTCCTTGCTTTTTTTTTTCCAAATTTATGGCCCTCTTTTCTTATTGTTGTCATTGCTGGTGGTAGTGGTGGGTGGGGGTGTGTGTGTGTGTGTGTGTGTGTGTGTGTGTGTGTGTGTGTGTTTTAAACATACAACCTTCTCAGTCCATACAATTTTACTCATGTGTATGTTGTCAAGACTGGTCATTTGGTTGCTACTGTGCTCTTCCTGTGTGAGACTACTTTCCCTGCTTAGTTGCCTATAGTTTTTGTCTAGGGTTGAGGCTCATGAACTTCGCCACTTCCGCATTAATATGTCATTCATTGATTCTGTCTTTGGGAGACGGATGGAAAGATTGGAAAAGCCAAAGGAACAGAAATTTTGTGAGATGGTGTCTCCTAGACATGTCAGAGAAGCTATAGCCATGAAGTCTCAACCACACGCTGCCTAAACAAGCTTGCTTTTAGAACAATGTGTTCTCATGAAAAGTAACTTGGGGTTCCACAGGTTACCTGATCTCTAAAAGCCTGCCCTAGTGACATATGGGTCCTCCCATTAGATCCTTTCTCTTAACATCCCCACACAGAGAACCAAGCTTCCAACCAAAAAACCTTTGGGGACAAAACACATCCACACTTAAGCACAAAGACTTCCATATTCTAAGTGATTTGACCACCAACTCTCTTGTCTCTTAAGCTACAATTCTGGATAAAGCACCATTTACAGAAAAAATAAAAGTGCAATTCCACGCTCATGTTGTACTTGTCCGTGCATATCTTCCCATGCATGTCATCTCTGCCTTTTCCATACCTTGGAGTTGAAGAGACAGCCCCAGGTGGAATACCAGGTAGCTTCCGGTAGGGATGGCTTAGGTGTCCTTCCTTTATTTTCCTTTATTTTACAGTGACAACCACAGTGTTATCGTTGTGTCTTAATTTTTTAAGTTGTCTCACTGCTTCTCACAGCAGGATTCACTTTTCAAGGGCATGGATACTATTACAATAGAGTTAAGACCACGGATTCCTAGATTTGAATCTTGATTCTTCCTTTTACTATTTCCATGACCTAAGGCTGTTATTTAAGCCCCGTGCCTAGATTTCCTCGGTTGGCAAAAATATAAAAAATAATAACAATTTTAGTTTCCTCATAATATTATGCAAATGAATTAATTAAGGTGCTCATATCTTTGTATCCATCATTATCATTATCATCATTTTCTCTAAATATATCTAGTTCCTAACTACCGACAGAGAACAGGATATGTGCTGTTTGTGAAAGAAATTAGTAAGCTAACAGACTTTGTGTTATATGTGCCATAAACTAAGAGTATCATTTTGCCTTTACTCCTCCCCAAGACTACAAGAATGGCAGTTCACAGAGCCGATGTAATCTTCCAAAGATCTCAAGAGTACCAGTGGTGACACAGTGACCCTGCAGGGATGTGGGAGTGTTGCATAATTTTACAGAGGCAATGAGACAGGAAACTGAGGTAAGGTCATTTGAATGTCTCCCTGAGGGCTCTCCAGGGACAGGGACCCTTTCAAGGAATAGGAATGAAAACACTCACTCTGCTGCCGTGGAAAGGCTGCAGAAACCTGGAGAAAGACTAGGTGCACAACACTTCTTCAAGAGATAGAACAGTGACCAGGGAATGAGCACATGAAAGCAGTGGCAGGGTAAGAGAGACGGTCTCTGGGTGTTTTTTCCTGGTCACACTGTCTTTCTTTTGTGGAGATAGTTGCCTTTACTAGGACAATGAATGCTTGCTAATTTGGGCCAGTCTCTTTATTTGCTAACCACCACCGTCTTGCCAAAACCATAAAAGGTGTCAACATCCCCTGAGGAATGTCTACTTTTTAGTTGTTGTTGTTCGGTTCTGTCTATTTGGAGAAATCATTGTTCTGCTATGCTTGCCATAGGTGAGGAGACAGACACGTGGGAGGAAATAAAGGTTATCATGAACCCAGCTTGCTAAAACTTGTGAAGAATGCACTGAATCAGAAATACCCGTCAATGTTAGTCAGCCCTACGTGGCTCATCATGCGGCATTAAAAATTCCATTTCGTCACTCAGGAAAGTATGGAATGTTCATTTTTAAGTGAGGCTGTGTTTTCTAATGTTTTTTAAAAAGAAAAAAAAATAGTACTTCATGTAGAAATGATAAAGAAATCATAAAGTGTGTCAGACTTGAAGGCACATGCTGGCCATCCCAGCACATTCAGAGGAAGACAGTGAGTTCAAGGCCAGCTCAAGCTACGTAAGAACACGTAGCTTGTTCTCAAGTAAGAGCAACAAAAATTCTGTTTCCCAAATATCCAGGAAAGTTACTAATGTCACTCTAACATATTCAAACAAGCTTTCCCCACACATGTGTTCACACACACGCACAAGCTTTAGCAAACTGACATCATACTCGATGTGAACTCTATGTCCCTGCTTTTCACTCAACATCATCCCATAAGAACTATTTCATGCTCTTGAGCACTCCATGAAAATACAGTTTGTAACCATCACACAATTTGTTTATCTTATTTGACTATGTAATTTTTGTTGGACAGTTGTACAAATTTTTCTGCATATTTGCCACTCTATATCTGTTAAACGTTCTTGTCTGACAGTGTTTTTCTATAAACACAGTCACTTCTGAAGAAAAGATTCCCAGATGATTATAGCAAAAACAGCGCTCCTCATCATGGACCGTGGAGCACTGTTTTCTAGAAAATAACAGCATCTGACACTTCGGCAAGCAATGGGATGTGTGGGAGGGCAGACTCCCTGATCTCTCCCAGTGTCAGCATTCCTAGAGCCCTGTTAGATGGTATGTGTTTTAGGCATTTTCCTGTTGCTGTGATAAACACATAACCAAAAGCAACTGAGAAGTCAGTGTTTATTGGGCTTATGAATTACAGTTCATCACTGAGAGAAGACAGGGCAGGAATGCAAGGCAGAAACCAGGAGGCAGGGCTGGAAACAAAAACCGTGAAGGAACCCTGACAACAGATTTACTCATTCTGGCTTGCACAGCTAACCTTCTGTACCCCAGACCCATCTCCCAGAGTATCCCATGGTACTCCCTACCATGGCCTAGGCCCACTTACATCAGTCATTTATTATGTACGGTTTATCTTTCTGGGTATGATTTTCTTTACTTTTAACGATTATTTCCAGCTTCACCCACTATGAACTGTGTAATTTCATTTTTCTTCACACTTGAAAATATTTCTTTATGCATACATACAACTTTTGTTATTAATTAATAGATATCCAAGCTGTTTCCATTTCCTGGGTGTGGTGAATAAAGAAAGAATCAATGTGGATAAGTAAGTATCTCAGTCATAGAATATAGTCTGACCAAGGTCTAGTCCCTTGTTTGGCCACTTCCTCCTCCTGATGCTGACAGCCAAAGTCCAGCTATCAAAGTATTGAAGTCCAGCAATCAAAATTCCCCTTTGGATCACCTAATTAACATGCCCAATTAAAATTAAGGACCTCGTTCTTAATTGGGGTTTCTCCTTTTACTTTATAAACCACTGTTTTTCTATGGTGCACGTCTGTTTCCTCTCTGTCCAGAGGCAGTCCTTTGCCCACCCTCCCCCCGACAGAGACAAATATACCTTCCCTCTCTCCCTTGCCCCTTTCTTTCCCTCTCCATTGTACCCTTCCCTTTCCCATTTGTCCTCTGACCTCTGTCTTTGTCCCTTATGCCTGCCCTTTCTCCCTCTGGAGCAAACAAATCTGTTTTGTATTAATAACTTGATCTTGCAGTATCTTGAGCTGACTCCAAGATTCCCTACAGAGTCCATGGAAAATATGGCCAAATGTGGTATAGCCAAATCATGTGATAGATTTTTTTCTGTGGATCCCATATACCACATCTTACTAGTCAGGACAGGATTACAAATGCAGTAGCTTTGAAGAGCCTCCTCACTGTTTCCCTAATACCTGTACCGGTTTGCATTCCCACCAACAGTAAATAAACGTTCCTCTTTCCCTACATCCACACCAGCATTTTGTTGTTTTGTTTTTGTTCCATCTTAGTCCTTTTTACTGGGCTAAGAGGATTGTATCCTTATTTGCAGATGATGTGATTCTATACATAAAAGACCCTAATGGCTTCACCAGAAAACTCCTACACCTATAAACATTTTCATCAAACACAAATACATTTTCATCAAGATACAGGGTTAGTGAAGATTCTTTCCCAGTATGTAGGCTATCATTATGTTCTGATGGTAGTGTCCTTTATTTTTCAATTTCATGAGGTCCCCTTTATTGATTGTTGATCTTAGAGCCTGTGCTGTTGGTGTTCTGTTCAGGAAATTGTCTCCAGTGCTAATGAGTTCCAGTCTCTTCCCCACTTTTTCTTCTAACAGGTTTAGTGTGTTTGGTTTTATGTTGAGGTCTTTGATGCACTTGGACTTTAGTTTTGGACAGGAGCCTACCACAGAGGACCTCTGACAGACTCTACTGATCAAGGTATCGAAGCAGAGGCTGAGATAGACAAACTTTAGGAAGAGTGCATGGAATTTTATGAAATAAGAGAGAGATAGAAAGACTTGGAGGGGACAGGAGCTCCAAAAGGAGACCAACAGAGCCAAAAAAACTGGGCCCAAGGGGCCCTGCTGAGACTGATACCCAAACCAAGGAGCTTTCATGAAGAGGACCTAAAACCCCTGCTCAGATGTAGCCCAGAGCCTCAGTTTCCAAGTGAATCCCTTAGTAAGCAGGAACAGGAACTTTCTCTGGCATGAAGAGAAAGGCTCTCTGATTACTTCCTCCTGGGGGGTACAGCCTTGCCAGGCCACAGAGGAAGACAATGCTGATGAGACCTGATAGGCTAGGGTCAGAGAAAAGGGAGGAGAACCACCCCTATCAGTAGACTAGAGGAGGGGCATAGAGGGAGGGAGGCAGGGATTGGGAGGAGAGGAGGGAGGGGGCCACAGGCAGGATACAAAGTGAATAAGCTGTAATAAATAATAAATAAAAAACTTAAAAAAAAACAAAAAGTAACACAAAAATCAATAGTCTTCCTATATACTAATGACAAACACACCAAGAAGTAAAACAAGCAAGAACTTCCATTCACAATAGCCTCAAAAAAAAAAAAATCTTGTAATAAATCTAACCAAGGAAGTAAAAAAACTTGTACAGTAAAAACATTGACAAGATACCAAAAAATGGAAAGACTGCCCATGCTCAAAAATTAGTACTATTGATATTATGAAAACTTCCATCCCTCCAGAAACAGTCTACAGATTCAAAGTAATACCCATCAAAAGTCCAGTTCATAGAGGAGAAGGCATTCTTTAACTGCTGACATAGCATTCACAACTGCTTTTCTGGATAACAGAAAGCTGCATAGCCCAACTCGTTCCCTCAACTTCATTGGCTGGTGCTTTAACAATTATCTTCCATTAAATTAATCCAGTCTAAACATATCATTAAGTAACCATGTGTTTCCATCACAATGTCAGCATTTTCCAGTGAATCACTGAAGTGCTTTCTTATAAGGAAAACTTAAGCATTCATAGTCCATTGAGGGTGTTTTCCATACAAAACCATTAGCATACCTTGACCCTGAAAATTACTCTGCTTGCTAGACTAAAGCTGAGATTCTTATCTTTATCGGGAGGTCTATGGGTCATCTATTCAAAGGAACCCCAATAAATGGTCTCAAATCTCATAAATTAATATATAAAAATAATGGTATTGATTATATTCAATGAGCTTTTTATTTCATTCAGAAAAGAATTGACAAAGCATTAGTTTGTCTACTGGGGAAGGAAAGTCATCCATGGTCTTTCTCAATTGTGGACCCTGCCTACTACAGTCCCAACCTGTCGGACAAGATGTGCTTCCCAATGAAATAGCAGTCCCTCCAAGGCTTAAGGGGAATTTGTTAGTGCTATGTCGGGATTTAAGCCTCTCCTCTGTGAAGAATTGTATTGGAATTTTGATGGGGCGTGCACAGAATATATACACTGTTTTTGGCAGGATGGCCATTTCACAATATTAATACTTTCGATCAATGAGTATTCAGTGCTAAATGAGACATCTATGTCATTACTTCCAAGGCCTAAGGGCATCACAGAGGAGGGAGTAGAAAGACTGACATCTGAGAATCAATAGAAATGCTGTGAAACTCTGCCTCCTGGAATCATTTGCTCCTGAACACACAGCAGATGTGGCTGCTTACATAAGATCTGCATGAAAACAAATAATAATAATTATTATTATTATTATAATTAAGGATGGGAAGGAAACTCATTTTGAATAAGGTAGTCAGCAGCATTAGAAAAGAGGGTAAAAGGCATAGATCATTCTATACATGACACTGGTAAAAGAAAAAAAAATAGTTTCTTTATTCCTTAAAGATAAGGTTATAAATAAAAAACATCCCCTCTCAATCTTATTATAACACAAGAGACCTTGGAACCACATCTAACATTTCATTGTGTTTGCAATCTAGTACCTTAGTCAGACCAATTTTTTTAATTTTAATTTTAATTTTTTATATTAATTACAGTTTATTCACTTTGTATCCTAGCTGTAGGCTCCTCTCTCATTCCCTCCCAGTCTTACCCTCTTTCCCTCATCTCCTCCCATGCTCCTCTCCAAGTCCACTGATAGGGGAGATTTTCCTCCCGTTCCATCTGACCCTAACCTATCAGGTCTCATCAAGACTGGATGCATCGTCTTCCTCTGTGGCCTGGTAAGGCTGCCGCAGACCAAAGTTTTAAAGCACATGACACTGATCACAATGGCCTATAAATGTCCTATAAATTCTTCTCAGGTAATATAGTAGATGGTTCACATAAGCATGTATAAGATAGTCACGGTGACCTAAAAGTCTAAACATTGGGTAGAACAGTCCAACTGCAATGTCAAATGACCAGAAGGTGTTGGTAGAGAAATTAAGTAAATAAAGATGTGGTTCCCCACACCTGCTGAATAAGAAGGAAGCTGGCAACAATTCAAAGGGGGAAAAGAGGAGAAAAAGGAAATCTGAGTGACATTAACGAATAATTTTAAGAACTAGAAGATATTCAATAATATGTAATAGAAGTAAATGCTATAAAGTTACTTTATTGATTTTTTTTGTTTGGTTGGTTGGTTGATTGGTGTTTGCTTTTGGAAATTTACAACAGTTCTGAAAATTAGATACTGTTGTCCTCAAAACAAGTACCTCTACTGCCCAATTTACTAACCAAGTCATGCTAACATCTACTCCATGAGAAGTTAGGTGGTACATAACTTCTCACTTAGGGATTACGTCATATTCAAGTACTAAGCACTCTGGTACAACGTGAGCATAAGTGTTTCCATCAATTGCCCCAGTCAAGCCTTGTATTGGCTTTTATACAGCCACACACAGTGCAATAGATCCATTTCCTAGTAGTATATTAATTTTAAAGCCTACTCTGTTTCAAACAAATGGCTTCCATTCCTGAAATATGTCATTATATGCTTAATGTCTCAATATCAAGAGAGCATAATTGTAGATGAACGTGAGCTATCCTTACTCTATCTACTAGAGAATGAAGTGCCTCTTTAAATGTCTGTGCTGTTTACAGTGGCTTACCCTCAGTAAGAAATTATTCGTTCTCTCAAAATGATCAAGATATAAATACACTAAAGCACATCCACAAGTGGTTGAAATGTTAGAGTTTTCAGACAGAAACTTTAAAGTAAATTTAATTCACAGCTTTAAGAAAATAGATGATAAGGTAAAACTACAACCTAGAAGAAAACCAAAGGACAGGAGCTCTACAAGGACCAAATATATCTGGGCACAGGTGTTTTTTCTGAGACTGATTCTCCAACCAAGGACCATTCATGAAGATGACCTAGAACCTCTGCTCAGACGTAGCCCACAACAGCTCAGTAACCAAGTAGGTTCCCTAGTAAGGGGAGCAAAGACTGTCTCTGACATGAACTCAGTTGCTGGCTCTTTGACCTCCCTCCACACACAAAGGAGGAGCAACCTTGCTAGGCCACAGAGGAGGAAATTGCAACCAGTCCTAATGATACCTGAGAAGCTAGGGTCACATGGAAGGGGAGGAGGACCTCCCCATCAGTGGACTTAGAGAGGGGCAGGGAGGAGATGAGGGAGGGAAGAAGGGATGGGAGGGAATGAGGGAGAGGGCTACAGCTGGGATACAAAGTAAATAAATTGTAATTAATATAAAAAATAAAAATGTAATTAAAAAAGAAAACAAAAAAATCACAAAACAAACATAACTGTATTAGAAATGCAATAAATGAGTTTAGTCTGCAAAATAGCCAGGGAGAAAAAAAATAATGAATCAGTTGACAGATTAATTTAAAAATTTCCCTAAGTTGGGTCTGGAGAGATGACACAACAGTTAAGAGTACTTGTTCTTGCAGAGGACCCAAGTTCAATTCCCAGTATCCACACAGCAGCTCACAAACATCTGTAACTCCAGTTCCAAGGGTTCTGACACCCTCTCCTGATCTCTACAGGCACTAGTCTGCATGTGGCACACAGGCATACATGCACTCACACATATACACACATACAAAACACCCACACACAAAAATAAAATAAACATTTTTAAAATTTTTATCTGTAAACTAAAATATGGAAAGAAAAATTAAACTCAGAATAGAATGTGAAACATATAGGTTGCAGTACAGATATGGGTTACATGTATATGTCTGTTTGTCTGTGTATGTGTGTGTCATTTGAACCCTGGAAAATAAGAAAAAGAAGACAGAACTATTGTAAAAGTAAATCTTTTATCTAGATTTTATCTAAATTTTTCAAGATACAGAGAGGAGAGTTGAATTAATAAAATTGAGAATTAAGGAAGGTATTGTTTTTAATATAATTTTTTATTTATTATAATTTATTCACTTTGCAGCCCAGCTGTAGCCCCCAACCCCATCCTCTCTCCCTCTTCTCCTCCCATGCCCCTTCCCAAGGCCCAAGTTCCCCTAAGAAAGGTATTCTTACAAACCATCAGGGGAAAAAAGGATTATGTGAAATCATTCTAGAAAACTATATACTGAAAAGGTTAGATAGACGAAATAGACAAATCCATAGAATGGCATAATCAGAATTGAAGAAAATAGACAGTAATAATAATATTAATAGGACATAAAATTGAGAAGAAGATGTGTTGGGTGTTCTTGGAGAAAACTGCAGGAGTTGGGAGTGGATACAGTGTATAAATGTATGTAATTTTCAAAGAGTAAATAAAAATATTGATAAAATGAAGAATTAAAGGTATATCATATTTTCCAATTTCCAGATCTCAAATTAAAATGGAATAAATAATTCTACACCAATTCCACAGAGCATGAGATGAGTGGAAACTTCTCAAGCAACTTATTAGGAGATAAGTGAGAATTTTCAAAAATTAATGAAATATAAGTGATATGTTCAAAACATAAAACTACCAAAGCAAGACAACATAAACAAAAACATGTTTACATGTATTTTCCAGCTTAAAACCTTAAAATATTTTCTTATGATAAATAACACAAAGAGACACATATATCTAATTGTACAATATTAAAATTGACCGGTATCCTGTTTCTGAGCAAAAAGTATGGTGTCTTAGTTTGGGTGTTTATTGCTGTGAAGAGACCCTATGACCACAGCAACTCTTATATAAGGGAAAGCATTGAATTGGGGCTGACTTACAGTTCCAGAAGTTTAGTCCATTATCGTCATGGCAGGAGTCATGGAGATATGCAGGCACACATGTTGCTGAAGGAGCTGAGATTTCTACATCTAGATCCACAGACAGCAGGGAAAGAATATCATACTAGGCCTAGTTTGAGCATCTGAGACCTCAGAGCCTACCCCACAATGACACACTTCCTCCAACAAGGCCACACCTACTGCAACAAGGCCACACTTCCTGACAGTGCCACTCCAATGGGCCAAGCATTCAAACACATGAGTCTAAGTAGGGAGTTCCTATTCAAACTACCACAGGTGGGAACTATAAGCCAATGTTCTGAACTTTGTAAAGTGTTATAACACTGCCTAGAATTCTATACCCAGCAAAGATAGCTTTTAAGATTGAGCAGATCTAAATGTTGTTGCCCATGTTTTAAATCCCAGTATTTGGGAGGTAAAAGTAGAAAGATTATCAGTCCGGGGACATCCAATGCTATGTAGCAAGACCCTGTCTCAGTAAATAAATAAAACTAAATCAGTCCCAACTACATAAAAACTAAATAACTTGTTTGTTTAAAAGCCTAGGGGAGAAATTATAAGTGGAATTCCTTAAGCAATGTTAAAAGATTCTACATGACGATATATGGATATGCAGCAAAAGAGTGACAAAAGTAGAAAAGGCAACTGTGTCTTTACCTATCGGATAGAGTTACCAAACCAGAACAGAAGCACACCTGTGGGACATAAACACCGCCTGTAGCTACACATTTTCTCAGAAATGCTAATTTGGGAGCTGGAGACATGCCCCAATAGTTAAGAGTACTTACTGCTCTTCTAGAGGACCAGAGATCAGGCAGCAGAGGGACAGGTCCAGAAACTGCCTAGAACTCGAGCTCCAGGGGCCTCAGCAGGCAGCTACACTCACATGCAGATATACACACATACACATAATTAGAAAATAAAAATCTTGTTTTAAAAAAGGAATAAAATTAATATGCACCCAAAAATTGCACATGAAAATACAGAGTGACTCTATTAAGAATAGACAGATGCAGAAAGCCAACAAACAGAGGTTCCACAGAGATCTTCCTAACCCCTGTGCCATGCTCCCTGGTCCCCTTGATAAATCAAGATGACGAGTCATCCTTTTAAATTGTCTTGACCTCTACTTTAAACACCTTTCACCTTTGAAGATCTTTAAATAAGATTTGTCCCTCCTTGAGGTGTTAATATTTCTGCCATCTAAACTGTGGTTTTCCTTAAATATTTGCTGTAAATCCTTTTAATCTTGATAACACCAAATTGTAGAGCATAAGAAATGATCATCTTTCTGATTAGAATTGTGAAAGAGTGCTCTCAGCCTACATAGATTGTCTTTAGAAGGCAATGAGTGTCAATGAGAATCACCAGCACTGATTTCACATAGATGTGGCTAACATTCATGCCAAAGTAAGCTATTACTCACTTCCCTCGGGACCCACGCTGTCTACAATAGACAGGGTGGTTCCTCACACCCCGGGCTTTGCATGTGAGTTCAGGCCCCTGCAATCTTCCATTATACAAACACATCACTTAGGCCTTCCAATTGCAATCACATTGTACACACCCAAATTCATACTAGAAAGGGTGAAAGGGTGAGAAAAAAGCAGTCCATGGCTGACAGTACTATCTCCATAGATAATCAGGTGAGCTGCACAGGCAGAAACTAGAGAGCATGCCAAAGCTATTTCTTCTGCCTTCAGTAATCCCCATCCTTTTGTGGCTGGGTATGACATATGTGTTCTTCAAGTTTGTTTGTTTTGGCTGCCAAAAACAAGTTCACACTCTACTAAAGGAGTAAGCAAAAGGAAAAAGAAAATCAGCCTTTCCAATGTAAGCAGAGAACCAAACATTCAGCTGGATCTGTCTGGCATTTTCTGGCTGTGGCTCCATCTCATGGTCTGAGCTTTGTAGGCAAAATCAGAGACTGATACATCTGCCATACAAAGGAGGGATTCCCAGCCTGAACGTCTTCTGATCCTCTGGGTCAGCCTAAGGCTGTGGAGGTGAAGACGGGTAGATCTTTGGGACTCACCGGTCAGCCAGCCTAGCCTACTGTCCCAGGATATATATGTGATATATCAAAACAGGCATACAGTGCCTGAGAAATGATACTTGAGGTAGTTCTCTATGTTCACAAATACACACACACATACCCACACACACACACACAAGACAGAGAGACATAAAGATAGACAGACTATATAATGTATTCTGTCTCTGGAGCTTTGTGGGACATTATGTTTTACAAAACTAGAAATTCTAGAACTTCACCAAAGGCACAGCTAATGATAACAGCTCTCAAACGTTCCACACAAAAATCTATACTGGAATAGGAACATTGAATAGAAATTTACAGACACACAAAAATAGTGTTAACCAGTTATTACAACCAGTTTTCAGAGTCCAAGCATGGAGTAGATAAAAATGGCACCAAGCCCCACCCATATCTGGTTCACTGTTGATACTTGGTAGCTGCTGGAGAGAAAAGACTTGGTTTCCTTTAAGAGTGTGACAACTGGTAGGTTGACCCCCTCCCAGGACAGACTTCTGAGCCAAGAGTATTTCAGGAACACACTGGACTTAATGGGTTAAAAAGAAGAAAGAAAGAAAGAAAGAAAGAAAGAAAGAAAGAAAGAAAGAAAGAAAGAAAGAAAGAAAGAAAGAAAGAAAGAAAGGAAAGAGCAGAAAATTGGGCAGGTAGAGAGGAAAGGATGGGTCTGGAAAGAGGGTCAAGATGACTATGATCAAAATATGAAGTATGAAATTCTCAAATAATAACTAAAAATATTTGTAAATATTATAAACAATTTTATCGTTTGAAAATGAAGAACAGTAATATGGACAGCAATTGGATGGCATAAATTAACTTATTTCCAAGTTCTGAACAAAAGAGCTGAACAAATGAAATAACTGAGACAATTATTTATTTTAATCTTTTCCGATAGCAAAGAAAGGAACATACTCATCCTCATTGACTGAGTAGAAAATAATATGTTCTACCATCATAATGAAAAAAAAATCAAAATGTGATAACACTATGCTGAAAGTTACAGCGGAGTCAAATCCACATAGACCACAAGGCAGTCAATACATACTGTCTAAACGTGATAAATTGGAAGAAAGTTTTAAAAATATATAGTTATATAGAATAGAGTTAATTTTATTATGAAACAACCAAAACAATTAAAGGTAAATAAGTTAAGGAATAATTAGGAAGGGCATTGTATTCAATATAGCTGATGTCCTTATAGGATCTCCATGAGAAGGCGAGAGATAGGAGAAAATTAGAGGGTGCCAATAAATGCTAAAGATTGCCAGAAAACTACCCAATACTCAGAAACAGCATGGGAAAGATTCCTCTGCGTCGATGTGTGGCTTTACCAAAGCCACTATTGGGCTTTAGCCACTAGAACTAAGAGAATAACATGTTGATTTTAGCTGCCCAGTTTATGATATATTGCTAAGGTATCTCCAAGAGCAATGGAAGTGTGGAAAGCATTAAAAACAATTTATGAAAGGTTTTCAATTTCTTGGTTTGTCTTTCGAATTAGAAAAAAAATTTTTTTAAGAGAGCTGTCCATGTACCCTGTCTATAAGAAATCTGGGATGTGATTTTCACCAAAGACACACAGATATAAAAGTGCAATCAGTGGGCTTATATATGGTTCCTGGAATCCAGAGCCACCAAACAGATTGCTATATGATAGAAGAAAATACTCAAGGCTTTGAAAAGCAAATGTGTGTGATTATCAGCCTAAGGCAAGCATGTCAGGGTGTGCTAAAACAAAACAAACAAAAATCTCATTTTTATTGACAGCAGAGGCAAAGATTATGCTTGTCTCTTGTGAACAAAATGTGGCATGAAAAAGAGAGCCAACCCAAAGCCACTTTTGGCCTTGCCAAAATGAATTCCTGGAAAGGCAAAAAAGATTGCAGATTGGGGGAGAGAGAGAGAGAGAGAGAGAGAGAGAGAGAGAGAGAGAGAGAGAGACCACCAGGAAACCAAGGGTAAGAGGAGAGTGACCCACTGGACGAAACACATCGGCTAAAACTAAAAGAGGCAGGCACAGTTTTTCAATGGACTCTCAAATATTCCAGAAATGCTCAGTAGAGAATCACTTTTAAATGCCTAGAGGATACCAAGAGAATGAAATTACCATGTTACCCTGTCAAGACATGACTTGCTTCTTATTCCTTCCTGCCATTTTGATGATGGTAGGAAGTTGACGCAGGATGGGGAAAGGACTATGATGCTCATACATGGCCTATGGAAGTGTCAGGACAACTGAGTCAAGAGAAGTTTTAACTTAAAATCCATTTCAAAGAAGGATTCTCTCTATCCACTGAACTTTCTAGTAGCAGACTCACCTACTCAACACAAACGACCAGAGTATAAGCTGGAGGGCCAGAAGTGTGTCCCCACGGTTAAAAACTCTTGCCCCACAAGCTTAATGACCTTAAGTTCGACCCCCAGAGCTCACATATAAAAACTGATTAGGTGGCATTTGTGAACCCAGCACTCCTATGGTGAGATGGAAGGCAGAAACAGAATTGCCTAGAAGTTTTTCAGCCAACTAGCCTGGAGTACACACAGAAGCAACAAAGTAAGAGAGACCCTGGCTCAGCAAGGTGAGATTCATTTCTTAAAAGTTGTTGTTTGAGTCTACCCTTGAGGCATAAACACAGACACATACACACACACACAAACTAACTTTTTTATTCACAGCATTTTGTCCTTTCTCCTCTTTTTTTATATTTTATTAATTGCAGTTCATTCACTTTGTACCTCACATGTAGCATCTTCCCTCCCTCGTCTCCTCCCAATCCCATGCTCCCTCATCTCCTCCCAAGCCCCTCCCCAAGTCCACTGATAGTGGAGGTCCTCCTCCCCTTCCATCTGACCCTAGCCTATCAGATCTCATCAGGACTGGCTGCATTGTCTTCCTCTGTGGTCTGGTGAGGTTGCTCCCCTCTTAGGGGGAGGTGATCAAAGAGCCAGCCACTGAGTTCATATCAGAGACAGTCCCTGTTCCCATTACTAGGGAACACACTTAGAGACTGAGCTGCCATCTGTGAGACTGGCTACATCTGAGCAGAGGTTCTAGGTTATCTCCATGCATGGTCCTTGGTTGAAGTATCAGTCTCAGAAAATAGCCCTGTGCCCAGAATTTTTGATCTAAGTCATCTCTGAGATACCACAGTCCCCAAGATTTTTAGGGAAAATAGTGAGACAGCACTGAGACAGCACTGAGACAGCTCTGACATGCTAACCTCCTTTGTTGAGAACAAATTTCCTTTTGTTAAGTAAAATTACTTAAAATCTGAGCAGTGAAAGAGAGCTTCCCACAGTCTCACAATGCTGAGTGGCCAAAAACGGTCCAAGGCACCACAGAAAGAGAATTTAAATTCAAAATTTCCAAGGAGACAAAAATAGCCCTGCTTGGCATTCTGCCCTTCTTTTCTCCAGTGGTGGATGCCAGTTCCTAGACGGTGTACAGGATCCTATTAAATTCTCCAGAAACTATATTTAAGCTCCTGAAGGACTACATCTTAAGCTTACACTAACCATAAATTTGTGAGGCCTTACAAAGGACAAAACCAAAATTTAATTGTCTCCATCTGTGTACAAAATTGATCCCTCATTATTCTAACTATCTGGCAGAAGTTGTAATTAATCCTCTTAGGAATAATGGTCTCCATAGCTTCTGTGATTTTTATACACACACAATCAGATTTAAAATTTTAGAACCAGCACAAACACGCAAAAGAAGGCCAATTAAAAATGTGAGCAATAAAGTTAAATAAAAAATTTGAAAAAATGTGAGCAATAAAATAAAGCCAAAACAAATGGAATGCTAGATTATCAGACATATATTTAAAAATATCTTTGATTAACTTGTTGAAAAGTGAAAAATGACATAGTTTTGCTTAAAAAACTAGAATAAAAAATATCCAATGGGACTCACTACCTCAATGATGAATGCGTTGAGCTGAGAAGAAATGAGGAATGGCCAGTTCTACTGAACTGATGCATTTGTGGGGCAGAGAGAATAGAGGATAACTCAGATGATTATGGTCCACAGTGGGGAAGCCCAACATGTGTGTAAACAGCAAGTAAAGCAATAGAAACATTTGCATATGCAATATTCTATAACCAAAGAACACTGAAGAAAAATGTGAGAAGCTCCAGTTATTCATAATAGAACATAAGGACACCATATGTCCATCACAACAAAACTGTGGGGAAGACGTTGATAATTGAAAAAGCAGACATTTCATATCAGTTTTATTAATTCTCTGAGAATATCGTTTTGATCATATTCATACACACTGCAGGTCTTCTCAGATCCAACACTTTCCCTACTCATCCAATATTATCTTCCTTTTTTTTTAACCCATGAAGTCCAGTTTGTTGTCCACATGCTCTTGGGTGTTCAGGCATCTCCTAGAGCCTGGTCATCTTGCCCAGGGCAACATTTAAACAAAAAAGACTCTCTGCCTCCAAGAACCCTTCAATTGCCAAAAGCTCTTCAGCTAGTGGTAGGACTTCTTGATTACCTCCCTACTCCATGGTAAGATTTTGTCTGGCATGGGCTTATGCAGATCTTGATCATGTTGTTGCAGCTGCCATAAGTTAATATTTGCAACTGCCCTTTGTGTTTGGAAAATACTATACCATCTTTCTGCTCATTCTTCTTCAGTGATCCCTGAGTCTACTAAAGAGGATGTGTGAGACAGACGTTCCATTTAGAGTTGGTAACTCTAGAGTCTCTTATTCTCTAAACCTCTATATTAATCTTCTCCTACAAAAAAATGATGCGGATTGATGTACTAATCTATGGGTAGAGAGATAAGTTATTAAGAGCTAGTGAAAACTATGCTCACTCAGTACAATGATAGAAGGTTGTCCTCTAGGTTCTTGGCGCCATTAATGGTGACAGGTATGAATTCTATATTGTGGAGTGAACCTTAAAGTCCAACCAGAAAGTGGTTGGTTAATCCCACGGTATTCACGCCATAATTGCATCAGTAGTTATGCCTTGCCAGTAAATCATTAATGAAATTCACAACGTTCACATCTGGGTGAAACCGATAACTGTTTTTCTCTTCTGGTAGTGTTTAGCACCTTCCAGACTGATGAGAGCTAACCAGTAGGGATGAAGGTTCTAGGTCAGTTTTCAGCTTGATTTCTCAATGTTCTAGGACTCAAGCATATGGCGTCTTCAGCAATAGAGTCTTACCATCCAGTTCTGGAGAGTAAGAACAATGGCAATAGTCTGTAATGGTTTGTTGTCTAGGGGACCCCACTAGCTAACAACTCCAAAAGAGGTAACCATGGGAATTTAATTTACTAGTTATCTTTACATTAAAAAAATAGTAACCAAGTAAACAGCAAAACAAGCTGCTTGACTTCAACTAACAGAAAACTTTGAAAATTGTCTTAGATAAAGTGGTAGAAGTTGGTTAAGAACTGAAAAAAAATTGTCAAAATATGCCATTCAACTATTATGACAAAACAAAAATAAAAAAAGACTTCCTCAGATAAAAAAAGGAATAATTACCACAAGAAATACGTAAATAAATGAAGACTAAATTAGTATGATAAAAAACAAGAATAAAAATATGTGAGACTTCAGCTAGATGTAGAATTAAACAATAACAGCAGGCAGCCACTAATGAGAAGAGTTCTAACATATTCACATTGTCTGGGGTCTGATACTACTCTGTATTGCAGATGTACAATCTGAAGAAAGAGTCATCAGTCTTACCCAGCACCGTACTGTAAGCAGATGAGAGGGCACATATCTATAACCCTAGAGTCAAAAGTTCCAGGTGAGCCTGGGCTACAAATTTATACCAGGCAAAGTATAAATTTGACCACATAATCGAATTAGAGGCTTTTTTTAATTTTTATTTTTATCAGTTACATTTTATTAATTCTGTATCCCAGCCGTGCCCCGAACCCTCGTTCCCTCCCAGTCCCTCCCTCCCTCCCTCATCACCACTGTGCCCCTTTCTAAGTCCACTGATAGGGGGGACCTCCCCCCATTCATCTGATCCTGTTTTATCAGGTATCTTCATTGAGTTCCTGTTAGAAATAGT
>REGO01001176.1:15184-29414 GCA_010120015.1 Rhombomys opimus
CTTGATGGACTGATTGATTTTAAAATAGTTTTATTTTCTCAATCCCATTTTATTTCATAGTTTACAAACAGCAAATCCCCATAGAAATATTTTATTCTATGGTAGATCTTTATAACATTCACAATATTTGCATGAGAACAGTATCAAGCTTTGGTACTCTTTTTCAGTATTTCTCTCTGATCATGCCTCACTCTCTCCTGTATGCTGTCTCTTCTCTCCTGAACCTTCAACCTCCTCATGCATAAGTTGCTTATAAGTGTGCTGAGCTGGTCAGCAGCAGAGTTAATTTCTCAGGCAAAGCCAAAACTGATTAATTATAAAGAACATGATGTATGTCAACAAAGGAATTACTGAACCATCTACAAAAGTACACACAGATACTGAGATGATAGAAAGAGAAGAGTTTTATAATCAGTGGATAATGTCAGGGGATAAGAACAGTTGTAATAAGGCTTTTGGCTTGTTTAGACACCAATGGGTAGTATTTTCAGATTTACTCCACTTCAATTGCCTAATACTCTAATGGTTTAGCATTTTTTAATGACAGATTTTCTTCCCTGAAATTTTAATTAGTTGTTAACAACTTCAAGTAGCTTTCAACAATCATTCTCATTCCTAATGTTTGCCAAATAAATTAGGAGAGGATCACAGTGACAGATGCTTCAAATTCCAGTGAGTAACTCTTCAAGAGTTTGGAGTCTTTTGAAATCCCCTGGAAAACATCTGCAGTTGTTGCTTATCCAGATAGGTTGTGATATAGGAGCATGTTAATATTTGGAGTCATTTTAACTCTTATGTTCATAATTTGTTTACTGAACACAGGAAACAAAGCTTAATTTTTATGGAATCCCAACACCATTTGTTATTGCTGCTCTTTCTTCTGATATTCATGTTGTTTGGTCCCTGACTTCACCTACATCATTTTTCAAATACCTTTCCTCAAAAGTTTTCCTAGTCACCTCTCTAAAAAGAAATTTATCATGGCCCAGGATTAAGTCACATGGCTTTAATCCCAGCACCCAGGAGAGAGTGACGGGTATATCTCTATGAGTTCAAGGCCACCCTTTCCTACATAGCAAGTTGAAGGTCAGTCATGGCTTTGTAGTGGAACCATATTTGTTTCAAAAAGCAAAAACAACAAACATAAACATTACATAATCGAAATACATTGTCTCATTATTGATGTTTAATAGCAATGTACATTTATGTGTACTTATATTTGCATATATATTTATTTAAGTGTATATGCATCTACATCTTTGTTTATTTAATAGAATATGAATTTTATTTTCCTTATTACTCTGTTGTTATCATAAATACTTAACAAAATTCCTTCATAAGATTCATTTGATGACTGGGAAGGTAGTTCATGATGGTGAGAAAGTGTTTGCCTGAAATGTTTGAAGCACTGGGGCTTTTTCCTTAGCAACCCCGATATATCTTTTTCCAGTAACAGAATATATGCAATATATCTGTCATAAATGGATGGCAAAATTGAAAGAAATTATTTAACTTCATAATTTAATTCCTAGCAATGCCTAATTAACAATAATGATCATATGTAAGGCTAATCTTGATTGTAAATTTGACACATATGGGAAGAGGAAATACCAATTTAGGAATGCATCTCTTTTGGTAGGTAGGCATGAATGTGAGACATTTTCTTTTTTGTTCAATAATTTTATTGGGAATATTTACATCTAAGTTTTCCAAAAAGATCAACATGTAAATTCCTTTCTCTGTTTCTTTTCTTTTTTTTAATTTTTGTTGATTTTCTTTTTTAATTTAATTTTATTCATATATTTATTTATTACAATAGATTCACTTTGTATCCCAGCTGCAGCTCCCACCTTCCTCTCCTCTCCTCCCAGTCCCATCCACCCTCCCTCTTCTCCCAGTCTGCCCTTTCCCTAATCCCCCCCATATGGGGGGACTTCCTCCCCTTCTATTTGACCCTAGTTTATCAGGTCTTATCAAGGGCTGGCCGCATCATCTTCCTCTGTGCCCTGGCAAAGCTGCACACCCCAGGGGGAGGTGAATAAAGAGCTGGCCACTGTGTTCATGTCATAGACAACCCCAGTAACCCTTACTAGGGAACCTACTTTGAAACTGAGAGGCCAATGGGCTTCCTTAGAAAAGGGGGTCTAGGTCTGTCCGGAAGAAGCTAAACAAGGAAGACCCTAGGGAATAAGCTTAATCCTCATTCAGAAGAGCAAGAAGGATAGATATGAGAAGTAGGAGAAGACAAAGAACAGGACAGGAGCCTTCCACAGAGAACCTCTGAAAGAATCTACCCACCAGGTATCGAAGAAGAGACTGAGAGTCACAGTGAAACTTTAGGAAGAGTGCTGGAATCCTTATAGAAGAAGAGGGAGAAAGACCCAGAGGAGTCAGGAACTCCACAAGGAGAACAACAGAGCCAAAATAGTTGGGTCCTTGGAGTTCTGCAGGGACAGATATTCCAACCACGGACCATGCATGAAAAGTACTGAGGCATTTTCTTTATTGTTAATTGGTAAGGGAGGTTCCAGTTCACTTGTGGAGGTAATGTCTCTAGAGCACCAGCCAGCAAACAACATTCCTCCATGATCTCTGCTCCTGCATAGTGCCTGCATAAAGATTCATTCCTTGAGTTCCTTCTGTGTCTTTTGTTGGTGATGTATCATAATCTGTGAAACAAATCAACCCTTTCCTCCTCCTGGTTGGTTTTGGTCAGTGTTTCTCACAGCAACAGAAAGCAAACTTCCAAATGCATCACAGTAAAAGATATGGGTGTGATAAAGATAACTTTGAATTCTTTTGGTATTTTATGATTTTCTATTTACAAAGAGAAACAACATGCAGGCCACACAAAATGCTTATATTGTTAGCATTGTAAAAATAAAATGAGACACTTTATATATTTTTAGTTCTTGGTGATAGAAATGATATTTTGGTATATCTACATTATGCTTCTAATATTGTATTTATCTATATATCTTAATGTCTTCCTAATTCAGTGCATTGCCACCAGATTTTATATGAGAAATAAAATAATAAATATTTTTTAATAGGAGAAAGAAAAGCAATAATTATGACTACCATGACAAAAATAACAATATTAGTATGTGCCACATTCTTAAAATATTTATAACAAATTAAATTTTTTCAAATTTTCTGTTATATGTGAAAGTAGGAAAAAACAAGTTTTTATACATTAAAAAATTGATGAAACTATTCGTTCTGAAAACAGGATTGGCTACATAATTGTCCCTAATGTTTCTTGTCCAAGAAATCATTTCCTATGGCACACACAGCTTTCCCGGGAAGAAAAGCCAGCTCATAAATAATCTTGGCAGAAGTGATTATTTTCCATGACCAAAGTAAAGCAGATTTAAAACAACAACCACAAAAATAATTATGTTAAACACGCATAGTCCTTAAGTAGTAGTTAAGCCATGGGTAGTCATCCCAGACATGGGTTACAGGCTTGTCATCTAGCATTTGAGAAGCTGGGAAGAAAGATGTTCTGTTTGAGAGGAACTTGGGATGTACCGAAAGTTCAGGGCAACACAGAGTGAGACTCTGTCTTTAAAAGGAAAAAAAAAAAAAAAAAAGCTAGTTAAGTGTTACAAGTGGAACATAAGGTCATCATAAAATGAGAGACACAAAGGACACACACAAACACAAATGAAACTAAAGACAATTACAGTGTGATTACTCAATGTATTTCAAACGAATACAAGATATGTGAAAAACACCTTAGGTAATGCCTTCCATGAATATTAATTATACTGAAGATCATTTCAAAAGGCCGAAAATAGAAAAGGTTTAAAATGCCAGAGAAGTTATAGGACAGGCTATATTTTTATCCATTTATTGAGAAGTTTGGAAGTGTTACTTTGTTTCAATGTATTATACGAATATTGAATTATTGATCCTTTTTCTTCATTCTACTGAATATAAATGATTTGTTCTTATCCTGGCCAAGGTCATATAGCAAATTGAATTTCTTGCCTTTTACCATGGACTAGTCCTTTCTATTTTACAAATGGAATGTTAAGGCATATGTTTGCAGAAGTTTGATCTGTGCTTTTGCAACTGGCTTATGTTTCTTAATCATAAAAAGCATTCAAGCTTAAAATTTATGTACCTTGTCTTATTGTTAAAATAATGATACTTACATGATACCTTGACCTACATCCAAATGCTTTGATGTAGACTGTCAGTATGCCAACACAACTACCCATTTTTATCAAATGTATAATCCTGATTTTAAACCTTCAATAAAGGTAGTAAACATTAAAAAAAATCTTATTTCTCCCATCAGAATATCACCTCTATTCGTCACTAGCTGAGCTATTTTGCCTCTAAAATAAATGTTCTTCTAAGAGGTAGTAACGCCAAACTTCAGCCACATTACCTTAGCTCTAGCTCTGCTAACACTTTGTATTTATTGTGTTAAGCACTAACTGGGGACAGGGGCAGGTATTCATATTATACCCTTACCAAAAATTAAAGGGATCACATCAATATACGTGATTATAGAACAAAACATATGCAGGGAATAATTTAAAGCTTAAATAAACTAAATAACACTTTAAATTTTTTCTTGCTTCTTTCTTTTATGAGCAGCTGGTGTGTTTATTAAACTCACTTGAACATATTGAATAAAAAAGATGAGATTTATCACTGAAATGTGTTCTCAGTCATTACTATTTTTTTCATTATATAAACATTGTGTGTATGCATGTATATATATATATATATATATATTATACATTTTAGTCTTGGTAATATATCCACATATATGATATATTTCCTGATATATTTCAGTAACCATATTATATTATTTTAGATAGAGGAGGCATCATATCCTGACTCCCCCATAAATATTTGGATATTTATAGCTTAGATTTTATTTGCATTTTTATTTTCCACTTTACTCAAATTGCTCAAATACAACTTTCTTGTTGATAATAATAACAATGTACCCTTGTCACAGAATACCTATGAGGTTTAATATAAAGGTAGTTGCACACTTTAAATTAAGATAAAGCATAAGGAAAAAACATAGAATGATAAAGAAATGGTTAAATTTTATTTCTTAATAGTCTATTAAAACTTGGAATCTGAGCAATGGTTTCATAGAAAAAGGAACAAAACAAACAAACAAACAAACAAAAAACAACGAAGGAAATCTTTTGGGTCCAAGCACCCATCCCATCTTTTCTAGATTTGTAGTTTAACAGAAGAAATTAAAAGATAGCTGTGTTTTCTAATGTACCAGCATCCCACGTGCACAGCTGAACTTGTGTAGAATGAATGCAGGGGGAGACACTAGAGGCAGAGTGTATAGAACCAGATTAAAACAGGTATTGGGCTTCACCATCAGAATCATTGGAATCATTGAATCACATTCTGGAGCTAACTAAAGGGTGATGTTTGAAATAATGCATGGGCAACAGTTTTGATCTTCTCATTATGTAGATAATACCCTTTTACAGTTTGTCTTAATTCATGAATAAAACAAATGAGAAGGAATGAAGCAATTATTCTTTTGAAATTAAGTTGTCTTTTTTTTTCTATTTTACAAAGGATATTCAACTATCGCTCTGAAAGAACCTCAAAAAATGAGGTGTATGCATCATCTTAACAAGGTCCTTTTCCTAGTAAACGCTCTTAAACATCGAACCTACAGAGCTTCTTAAGTGATTTCCACCACTTTCTTGACCTTTTAGTAGACAGATTTCAGACAAAAGACCATCTTCAAAAGTCAAAAAAGGAAATCGAAAGGATATTTTTAAAAACTAGAATAGGCTAAAACACTTTAATTCTGCAACGCTGTGTTTCCTCCGCCATACACATAGGGTAAAATTATCCTGAAATGGCAATTTCAGAATTTAGTTAACTTAAATGTATTAAAATATATCAAGCTGTTTTTTTTCTTTTTTATTATTATCATTTATTACAATTTATTCACGTTTTTATCTCTGCTGTGGCCCCCTCCCTTGCTTCCCGCCAACCCTACCTTCCCAATTACACTCTCCCTCCCTCTTCTCCCTCCACTGATAGAGGAAGTCTTCCTCCCCTTCTATTTGACCCAAGCTTATCAGGTCTCATCAGGACTGGCTGCATTGTCTTCCTCTGTGGCCTGCAAGGCTGCATGCACCAGGGGGAGGTGATCAGGGAGATTGCCACTGAGTTCATGCCAGAAAAAGACTCTGCTCCCCTTACTAAGGACCCCACTTAGATACTGAGTTTATGGGCTTCATATGAGCCAGAGTTTTAGGTCCTCTCCATACATTGTCCTTGGTTGGGGTTTCATTCTCTTCAGGGCCCACAGGGATCAGTTTTTATGGCTCTGTTGGTCTCCTTTTGGAACTCCTGTCCTCATAAGTAGATATTAGCCATACAATATAGGATAAACATACTAAAATCTGTACTCTGAAAGAAACTAAACAACAAGGAAGACCCTAAGGAAGATGCTCAACCCTCCTTCAGAATTACAAATGCTGTAGACATCAGAAGCAGAGACAGGGAACAGGACAGGAGCCTACCACAGATGGCCTTTTACTTAAAGACTTTACTGATGGAAGTATAGAAGCAGAGGCTGAGACTCACAGCCAAACTTTGGGCAGAGTACAGTTAATCTTATGAAAGAAGGTGGAGATGTAAAAACCTGGAAGCTGCTTTTTTTTTTTTTTTTTTTTAACAAAAACCTGTAACAATTGTTTCTGTAGTAGTGCTTGGGAGACTTGAGAAAATAATGTGTTTCAGAGTCAGTGACCGGATGATTAGTTATCAAAGAAAAAAGGGGGAGAAAAGGAAAGGAAAGGAAGAAAGACTCAATTTTGAACAATATAAAGCTATTGGCTATTTCTCTGTTGCTACGATGATTTTGAAATTTTGCAAAAACCTTTATTTTTATGTTTTGTTTGAGGCACTCATGCTGATATGCTTATGCTACCTTCAACTGCAGTTCAGCCAGCGGTGCAGATAAAAGCATCCCGTAACAAATAGTATAACACCTTGAAAACAGCCACGCTAAGCAGTAGAAAGTAACAAGTTTTTGTTGTTGTCGTTTTCTAAATCATTTATTTATTATTAATTATAGTTTATACACTTCGTATTTCAACTGTAATCCCCTCCCTTGTCCCCTCCCAACCCCACCCTTCCTCCATCATCTCCTCCCATGCCCCTCCCCAAGTCTGCTCCCACTCAGGGAGAGGTGATCAAAGAGCCAGCCATTAAGTTCAGGTCAGAGACAGTCCCTGTTCCCATTACTAGTAATTCACCTGGAGACAGAGCCGCCATGGGATACATCCATGCAGAGGTTCTAGATTATCTCCATGCATGGTCCTTGTTTGGAGTATCAGTCTCAGAAAGGACCCCTGTGCCCCGATTTGTTGGTTCTATTGGTCTCCTTGTGGAAATCCTGAAGGGCACAGGATCTGAAATTGGTAAGTCACAAGTCTTTTAGCTAAGCTGCAGGCCCCAGCAGCAGCAGGGAGCATGGATGGCCAAAGAAGCCAAGACAAGTAGCTTCAGGAGTAGGACTTGGTTTGTTCAAATCTGGTATCTGTATAGGGAACAGCCAACAATCCAGGGGAGGCAGGATCTCCGTCCCTGAGCAAGCCATGAGAAGAGTAGGAGGGAGAAAAGCAGAGAAGTTTGGAGAGCAGAGGCTGGAGGAGAGGTCCTGGAACGACGTGGAGAGATGGACTGGACCTAAGATATCACTAAAAGCAAGTACAATGGGTAAAATCTGAATGGTAAGAAACCATGTGGGCTTGGAAGTTTAGGATGGAATAACTATTGCCCGGCACTGTGAACTAGGTTAATTAAATAAATCTCAGTCTCTATGTGTTGATTTAGTTAAACAGATGTTTAAGATTAACCACAGCCCTATTAAAAGATATATCAAAAGTAAATATTAATAATGACATTACAACAAGGGACATTATAAACCTTGGGCAGAGGGAGGGGTTTGGGGGTGAATGTAGTCCTCTTTTATTTACTTCCTGTTGATAAGAGTCAATAGGTGGTTAGGGAAATAACAGACTCAGTCAGGATATCAGCAGTCCAGTCCAAAGGGCAACATGAAACATCAAAAGAGGAAAGATTCATTTTAGATTACCCAGAGAAGCTCTCTGCTAAGCCACATCTTGAAACAGAAAGATTGGCATCACTGATTAGTACAGCGATACCAATGCAAAAAGCTATGTATCACTCTGCCTGGGCCTCTATATATGTCCTCTCCTCAAAGTCCCTCCACGAATATTCTCAGCTTGTCAAAGTCACACACTTTGCATGAAAGAGCAAATCATCACTTGCTCTTTCACAAGCCAATGTGGGCAAAACATCATATGCTCAGCTTGCAGCAAAACATCACATGAACAGACTAAGTCCAGAAACTTCCACTTCATACTATGTATCTTTGTGGGTCTGTGTTATCTTACTCAGGATGATCTTTTCTAGTTCTATCCATTAGTCTGAAAATTTCATGATTCCCTTGTTTTTAATGGCCAAGTGGTATTCCATTGTGTAAATTACCACATTTTTTTTAATCCATTCTGCATTTGAAGGACATCTAGGTTGTTTCCAGTTTCTAGCTATTAGGAATAATGCTGGTATGAACATGGTTGAGCAAATGTATGATGGAGCGTCTTTCAGAATATGCCTAGGAGTGGTATAGCTGGGTCTTGAGGTATGGCTATTCCCAGTTTTCTAAGAAAGTGCCAGATTGATTTCCAAAAGGGTTGTACAATTTTTCACTTTCACCAGCAATGGAGGAGTGTTTTTATTTATAGTTCCAAAGGGTTAGTGTCAACAATGTCAGAGTAGTGGAGGTAGGCATGAGAGGTAGTGGCAGGAATCCAATGGCTCATATCGTGTATCTTGAAGCAGATAAACTAGCAAACAGAAAGTGGAACAATCTTATCGAGAATAAAAGCCCATTCCAAATGTTGCATTTCTTCCAGTTAGTCCACACTTCCTCATTCTCACAAATAGACCTATAAACTAGTGATCAAGTGTTCAAAATCTTGAGAATACAGGATACATTTCATATTCAAACCATCACAGCACTTGATTACACAAGACAGATGAGGATTCTCAATAGGTAAGAGGAAACAGTTTACAAGAGCCGCTGTGATTAGGAGTTGGGGCATTTATAGCTTATGATATAGATGTCACCACGATAGATTGCAGAAATTTATCATCATTCTAACAAAATGGGTTTGTTTCTGTTTGTTCTGTTTGCAACTTCGTTTTTGTAATTTTAATTTTAATTTTTTTTCACAATTCATTCATTACACATCCCAATTGAAGCCCTTTCCCTCAACTCTTCCCACTGTAACCCTCCCTCCTCTTCTCCCCATCCTCTTCCCCTACTCCACTGAAAGGGCAATGCAGCCTTGTCAGGCCACAGAGGAAAAGGATTCAGGCAGTCCTGATGAGACTTGATTACCTTTGGGCAGATGGTAAAGGAGGAGAACCCCTCTTTGTGCAACTCCTTATTTAAAATTAACCTCTTTCTGTTTAAGGTGTAGTAATTAAACTTTCCCCAATAATAACGGATGTATCTGACAGGTGAGTCAATAAGAGTCAAAGAGCAACTGTGAAGCTAGTAAGCAGTTCCTGGGGAAGGCACTCCTTCTGCTTGCACTTTGTCATGAACTCCGGGGAACATTTAGAGTGCTCCTTTTGCTATGGAACCTGGGGCTCAGTCTTATCCTTCATGAAGAGTACTGAAGAGAGTTTCCTTTAAAAAGGTTCTGCTCTCTAAACTTCTTTCCTCAAGGACATCTGAGTCTTATCCTCCAAGCTTAAAACCAGTTTCTGTAAAGGAAGATGACTAATTAATTAATTCTCCATTGCCTGTGAGCAACTGCCTATCCCATAGTTAAATAAGAACCTGTGAAGAAAGTTCACAGTGTTTTCCTTATTAACTTGTCAGAGTCTACAGAGACAGAACACCTATGCACACAAAAATTTACTGAGTAGGTTCATTATTTGCATAGAAACAGCAAGGGACAGCAGAAGTCAAGCATTCAGCATGATCCGGTCCAAAAAAGCTCAGGAAGCTGCCAACAGCAGATGTTGCTCCATCGATACACAGCCCACCTGGACCACAGACAAGAGCCTGCAGAAAGGAGAATACTGGGGGATTTGTTTCATAAGAAGAATGCAATAGCTTGGCTAAGTTTTTGAATGACATTCTGCTGCAGGTCAGTAGAAGGTAGGAGAACACTCACAGAACTGGGAATGTTCTGGCAATCCTCAACATGTCTTGAGATGTGGTAAAATAATTCCCTTGCATTATGGGTTTTCCTTGAAAATAAGCAATGAGGAACAAGAGGATTTAACACAGAAAATAGGCTAAATGTCCTGAAATATCTCATATGAATATGAGAGGAAAGTATAGACAGAAGCACATTTGTGAGGTGAATATTTCTCTTTCTAGTTTATTCAATTCTTTTAAAATAAACAGGTTTTATGGAATTAATAGCTTTTTCTTTGCAATCTCTTTTCTCAAAGCTTGTGTTCTTTCAGAAAACACATTTATTATAAAATATAACAAGTGTTTAAGTAGAGGAATGTTTTTTTTCTAAGACAAAGACACCTCTTTTATATTTTATAACCCTTACTCTTATATCATAGGAATAATAAGTACTATGTTCATGACATGGGCAATAAATTTAATACAATTGGACTTTGACTGGATGAACCAAAATTAAATTAAAAAATTATAGTTATTTTATTTGTCATACCTTTGAGAATCAATGTTTGATGAGCAAGAAAGTGTATAAAATAAGTTTGCTACATTCTAATGGAAAGAATAAAAGGAAACATTATAAAAGCAATATATTTTCTTTTAAATGCTTAAAAAATTACAAATGTTCAAAATGGGAACTACTTTTTCAAAAAAATTTATCCTATTTTTTATTATCATTTATTATAACTTATTCACTTTATATCCTGTCTGTGGCCTCCTCCCTCATCTCCTTCCATTCCCACCCACATTCCCTCTTCTCCCCTTATGCCCTTCCCCTATTCCACTGATAGAGGAGGTTCTCCTCTTCTATTTGACCCTAGCCTATCAGGTCTCATCAGGACTAGCTGCATTGTCTTCCTCTGTGGCCTGGCACAGCTGTATTTCCCCCATGGGCAGGTGATCAAAGAGCCAGCCACTGAGTTCATGCCAGAGACAGCCATGTTCCCTATTGGAGGCCACACTATGGGCTACACTGAGCCTGCGTTTTAATAATAAACATGTAAGCTATTTCAAAATATGTAAATAAGAACAGAAGACCTAGTATCTTGGATATATTTACCTGAATTAAATATGATAAATAATTCAATCTTTTAGTATAATGTATTTTCTTTATGACTATGGATGTGTGCATGTCTTGTGGTGGATACACACTCATGCCATACCACAAGTGAGAGTGAGAGAGCAACTTTGTAGAGTTAGTTCTCTCTGCCATATGAAATCTAAAAACCAAACACACAGTATCGGCTTGCACTGCAAGTGCTTTTACTGCTGAGACAAATCATTGGCCCAGTGAGAATATAGATCACCATAGTAGAAAACTAACTTTCTATCTGGAGCAGAATGTTTGCAGTTTAACCAAAATATAAAAAAAAAAAAAATAATCACACGTTTTGGTCATGGAAGAGTAACTCAATCAAACCTTTCTCTTTAAAAAAAGCCTAAATGCAGTTTCTTTAAGTTTTGAGATTATGTTATCTCAGATATATACCTCAAATTACATATTAACATATGCAAGTTGACATCAGGATAAACCTGTAAATTTAGCCCTGTGCACCCTACGTTTCTATGTTTTACTTCATATTAAAATAATTATACGTTGTTAAGCAAGTGCCCTTGATGTATGGTGGAGCATCTTTTGGGTATATTCCCAGGAGCAATATAGCTGGGTCTTGAGTAGAATTATTCCCAGTTTCTGAGGAATCACAGATTGATTTCCAAAGTGGCTGTACAAGTTTGCACTCACAACAGCAATGAAAGAGTGTTCTGCTTTTTCCTCAACCTCACCAGCATGTGCTGTCTCTTGAATTTTGATGATAGCCATCCTGCCAGGTGTAAGATGAAATCTCCGGGTTGTTTTTATTTGCATTTTCTTTATAACTAAGGACACTGAAGATTTAAGTGTTTCTCTGCCATTAGAGATTCCTTCATTGAGAAATCTCTATTTAGTTCTGTACCCCATTTTTAATTGGTTTATTTGGATTGTTGCTGTCTCACTATTTCTTGCATTTTTTATATATTTTGGATATTAGCCCTCTGCCCGATGTAGTGTTGGTGAAAATCTTTCCCCCTTATGTTGGCTGTTGTTTTGTCCTATTCACAGTGTCCTTTGTCTTACAGAAGCCTCTCAGGTTCATGAGGTTCCATTTATTGATTGTTCAAATTAGAGCTAGAGCTGTTGGTGTTCTATTCAGGATATTGTCTCCTGTAGCAATGAGTTCAAGGCTATTGTCTATTACATGTAGTGTGTCTGGTTTTATGTTGAGGTCTTTGATCACTTGGACTTGAGCTTTGTGAAGGATGATGAATATGGATCTATTTGGATTTTCTTCATACAGACAGATCCATTTAGACCAGAATCATTTGTTGAAGATGCTTTCTTTTCTTTATTTCCTGTTCTATGGCTTTGGATCATTTGCCAAAAATCAAGTCTTGGTATTACTGTGGGTTTATTTCTTGGTCTTCCATTCAATTCCATTGATTAACCTGTTTCTATGCCAATACCATGTAGTTTTATTATTATTATTAATACTATTGCTCTGTAGTACAGAAATCAAGATGGTCATATATTTAGAAATTCTTTTCTTGCACAGGACTGTTTCAGCTATTCTTTTGTTTGTTTGTTTGTTTCCATATAAAGCTGAAAACTTGCTCAACTATGCTCATAGCAGCTTTATTTGTAATAGCCAGAACCTGAAAAATAACCTATATGTCCCTCAGCTGAAGAATGGAAAAAGAAAATATGTTGAATTTACATAATCTCATACTACTCATGTATTTAAAAAAAGGACATCTTGAAATTTGCAAGAAAATGGTTGGAACTAGAGAATATCACCCTGAGTGAGGTAGCATAGACTCAAAAAAGACTTGCAATGGTATGCACTCACATATAAATGGATATTAGCTGTAAAATTATGATAACCATGCTACAATCCACATGCCTCAGGTAGCTAAGAGGGATGAAGGGAGAATACTTGAATATCACTCACAAGTGGTAATAAAATAGGCCTTGGAGATGGATGATGGAGGGACCTGGGTAGGAGAGGGGATGGGGATGGGGAAGAGGGTGGGGATTAGGAATAGGGAAAATAGGGAAGAGAAGGATAGGGGAGAGAACAGAAATCAGAGGTAAGGTGCATCTCTGGGACTTGCCAGAGCCCTGGGATAATGGAGGTCATGGGGGTTCCCTGTAGCTGAGACCCCTAGCAGTAGGTGATACGGAGCTTGAAGTGGTCAGCCCCTGTGGCCAGGCAGGACTTCCAGTAAAGAGATAAGGACACCAGCTCACCCAAACCCTTTGACCCAAAATTTGTCCTGCCTCAAGATGTGCAAGGACAAAGGTGGAGCAAAGACTGAGGAAATGACCAACCAAAGACTTGCTCTCCTGAGACCCATTCCATGGGAGAGAACCAATCCCTGACACTATTACTCTGTTACACTACTATTACAGTATTACCCTGACACTGTTACTCTGCTATGCTTGTAGACAGGAACCCACCACAACTCCTCTCTGAGAGGCTTCATCCAGCAGCTGATGGGAACAGATGCAGCGACCCACAGCCAAACATTAGACAGAACTAAGGCAGTCCTACCTAAGAGTTGAAAGAATGACTAAATGAGCCATAGACTTCAAGGACTCAAGAAGACCTACAGAGTCGACTAACCGGAACCTTTGGGACTCAAGGAGACTGAACCTACAACCAAAGAGCATGCATGGGCTAGACCTGGGCCCCCTGCAAGTATGTAGTTGATGTGCAGATCGGTCTTCTTTTGGATTCCCACAACAATTGGAATGGGGGTCCTCTCTGGCTCTGGTGCCTGCCTTTGGATCTTGTCCCCCAAATTGGGCTGCCTTATCTGGACACAGTGGGAGAAGGTGTGTCAAGTTCACAGGTATTTAATGTGGCAGGGACAGTTGTTACCCATCTGAGCCTCCCCTTCTCCAAAGAGGAGAGGGAAAAATAAGGGGAGAAG
>REGO01001176.1:103909-126324 GCA_010120015.1 Rhombomys opimus
ACTGTCTTATATTAAATGTTTTATATTTAAAACATGAATTTATTTCTGAATTTGTGATGATAAATTCAGTTGTCGACCTGTCTCTTATTCAGCCATTTAGTTTAGTTGAGTTCTTCCTCATTTGACTCAACTAGATATTAATTTAACAACACTTTTGGTACTTAGTATCTGGCACTGGAACCTAGATGAGTACTTTAGAAGATGGCATCCACACTTACGCTTCTTCACCTAATATGAGAAGTGGGAAAGCTATGGCAACAAATTGTTCAGTTAAAATCTAGTTTCAGTGAGTTTTAAAAATATTTTTAAGCGTGATAAGCATCTTAATCAGTCTAAGTTAAATAAAAGTTATTCTTAAGCCTACCACAGAGGGCCTCTGAAAGACCCTACCCAACAGTATACTGAAGCAGAAACTGAGACTCATAGCTGAACTTTGGGCAGGTACATGGAATTTAAGAGTGAGCTAGAAAGACCAGGAAGGGACAGGAGCTCCAAAAGGAGACCAACAGAGCCAAAAAAAAAGTTAAGAAAAACAAACAAACAAACAAACAAACAAAAATACCAGTCCCTCTGATCACCTCCCCCTGGGTTGTGCAGCCTTGCTAGGCCACAGAGGAAGTCAATGCCAGCAGTCTTGATGAGATCTGATAGGCTAAGGTCAGATAAAAGGGGAGGAGAATCTCCACTATCATTTCACTAGGGGAGGGTCATAGGGGGAGAAAAGGGAGGGAGGGAAGGATTGAGAGGAGATGAGGGAGGGGCCATAGCCAGGATACAAAGTGAATAAATTATAATAAATAATTAGTAAAGAATTTAAAAAATGTCATAATAAAGATGGTCCTCTTCAATACCTGAAGGCTTTAAGAACAGAGATTTTCTTGATAAAGAATAAATACTAAGCTTAAGTTTGTGACATAAAAAACTACCTGAGCCCAGTTTTCTTTCTTTCTTTTTCTTTTTCTTTTTTCTTTTTTTTTTTTTCTCTTGGCTCTATTGATATCCTTGTATATTTTCTTTCCCCTTCAGGTCTTTTTATCTATCTCTTCTTCCAGAAGGTTTTCTTCACTCTGCTCAATTTTGGTTATGGGTCTCAGTATCTCCTTTCATATGATGATGGGTAGAATCTTTCAGAGTCCCCCTGTGGAAGGCTCCTGTCCTATTTCCTTTCTTCTCCTACTACTGATGTCTATCCTCTTTTCCCATCTGAGTGAGGTTTCAGCCTCTTCCCTAGGGTCCTCCTTGTTGTTTACCTTCTTTAGGACTATAGATTTTAGTATGTTTCTCCTACATTATAGTGCTAATATCCACTTATGAGTGAGTATATACCATATGAGTCTTTCCGCTTCTGGGTTACCTCATTCATGATGATCTTTTCTAGTTCCTACCATTTGCCTGCAAATTTCATGATTTCCTCATTTTTTATTGCTGAGTTGTATTCTGTTGTGTAAATGTACCTCAGTTTGTGCATTCATTCTTCAGTTGAGGGACATCTAAGTTGTTTGCAGATTCTGACTATTATGAATAATGCTGCTATAAACATAGTTGAGCAAATATCCTTGTTGTACTGTTTATCATCTTTCGGGTATATGACCACGAGTGATATAGCTGGATCTTGAGGTAGCACTATTCTTAATTTTCTGAGAATCCAGATTAATTTCCAATGTTGTTGTACAAGGTTATATTCCTACCAGCATTGGAGGAGGGTTCCCCTTTCTCCACAACCTCTCAAGCATGCACCATCCCTTGAGGTTTTTTTTGTTTGTTTGTTTTGTTTTGTTTTTCAGATCTTGAAATAAATATGTAGTATAAAAGACATGCAAAATAGTTACAGCTTTCTATCTGGTAAAACATAACCTGCCATTCTGGTATTTTAAACTAAAATAGACCTTTCATGTGACCACATTATGAACGGAAACACTTAACAAAGACTTTTTATGTATGTAAAACAAAACAAAACAACAACAACAACAAAACATTATCCTGTGCAATGGACCTCTGAGACCTTTTCTCTTGGTATACCAAGAAAAAAATTTTTTCCCTCCTGATCATATTCTGTCATCATATTCCTTCATCTTTTATTATTTTTGAATATTTATTTATTTATATATTTATTTAAATTCACTTACAGCCTGATCCCAACAACTTCCTTATTTTCCTCCTAGTCCCATCATCATGCCCCACCCCCACCCCCTTTCCAAATTTCCTTCTCAGAGGATGGGAGGCCCCCACGGAGTACAAACCCAGTCTGGCACCTCAAGTCAAAGCAGCACCAAGGGTATTCTCTCCCTTTGAGGCCTGACAAGGCAATCAGGTAGGGAAAAGGGATCCAGAGGCAGGCAACAGTCAGAGACAGCCCCTACTCCCATTATTAGGGTACCCGCATGTTGACCATGTTGGACATCCGCTACATATGTGTAGGAGGCCTACCAAGGTCCAGCCTATGCATGCTCTTTAGTTGGTGGTTCAGTCTCTGTCAGCTCCATTGGCCCAGGTAAAGTTATGCTGTAGGTCTCCTTGTGGTGGCCTTGACCCCTTCTGGTCCCTCTATCCTTCCTCCTTTCACAGAACTCCCCCAGCTTGGCCTATTATTTGGCTGTGGGTCTCTGAAGGAGAGGCATGGGAGGAGAAGAGGGAGGAAAGGTGGGATTGGGACAGCACGAGTGAGGGGGATACAGCTGGGATACAAAGTGAATAAATTGTAATAATCAAAAATTAAATTGATATAAAAAGACATCATGCAATTTGCAGGCAAATGAAAGGAACTATAAATATCATCTTGAGTGAGTTAACCCGTACCCAGAAAGACTCTCATGGTATATACTTACTTATAAGTAGATATTTTCCACAAAGTACAAGAAAACCGTGCTAAAATCAACCAAAGAAGCTGAGAGCCCAAAGGAGGATGCTTGTGTCTCACTCAAAAGAGAAAATAAAATAGACATCTAAAGTAGATGAAGGGAGAAGACTGGGTGGAAAAGGGGTGAGGATGTCAACAGGGGTAAGGTGGGGATAGGAATGGGGAAAGTTGAGGTTGGGAAGGACCAGGACGAGAATGAAAATTGTTGTGCTGGGAGACATCTGTGGGACAGGGGGAGCTCTGAGGAGTCTATTTGGGTGACCCCAGCTGAGGCTCCTACTAGCAGGAGCTAAGAAACCTGAAGTTGGCACCTCATGTAGTCAGGCGGGACTTCCAGTGGAGGGAGGAGAACAACAACTCAGCCATGTATCCTTCTACCCAAAATTTGTCTTGTCTACCAGGAGTGCAGAGGTAAAATTGGAACAGAGATTGTGGATGTGGCAAACAGACACACTGAAAAATGAAATGACATTGGGAAACAGTCAAAAGTCCCCACACCTTTGACAACTAATTTTTGATAAAGAAGCCAAAATACAGACTGGAACAAAAGGATATCTTTAACAAATGATGCTGTTTAAACTGAATGGAAGAATACAAATAGATCCATGTTTATCGCCCTGCATAAACTCAAGCCCAAATGGACCAAGGACTGCATGACATAGCCAGATACAGTAAATCTGATAGAAGAGAAAGTGGGAAAGAGTCTTTTATTCATTGGCACAGGAAAAAACTTACTGTCAGACCTCTAATAGCATATGCATTAAAAAAATTAATAAATAGTACTTCATGAAAATAAAAAAGTTTCTATATGGAAAAGGAGAGCATCATTTGGACAAAATAACAAGCTACAGAATGGGAAAATACTTTTACAGGCTACAAATCTGATAGAGGGCTATTATCTAAAATGAGTTTTAAAAAGACCTTGAAAACAATGGTAGGAAAACAAATAGTTTACAGAAAGGAAGCACAAATGGGTGAAAAACTCTTAAAGAATTGAACAACATCCTTATTCACCAGAGAAGTATAAATAAAAACTACTTTGAGATTTTAACTTAGGTGAGTCAGAATGAACAAGATCAACAGAAGAAGCAACAGCTCACTGCCGGTGGGAGTGAAAAGTGCTTACAGCCACTGTAAAACAAATGTGGCAGTTCCATAAGATGCTGGGCTCGAGATCCACCTATACTCTTGTTCATATACCCAAAGGAATCTATATCCTACTACAGAGACACTTTCTCAACCATGCTCATTACTTCTCCAGTCATAACAATCCCAGAAATTGAAAACAGATTTCATACCCATCAATAGATTAATGGGGTACATTTACACAATGGAATATGACTCAGCTGCTCAAAGTACATATATGGTATGTATTTACTTATATTTACATGCTAGTTGCTGGCTTTTTTGATAATAAGCTTACAGTCTATATAACCACAGAGTTTATATTAAAGTAAAGGAGTGGGGGAGGGAGGAATTTCTTTAGGAACGGGAAGCAGTATAGATAATGATAGATGACTGTGACTAGAGGCTGGAATGAGAGAAATAAATGTGTAGGAGAGTAGAGCAGGTAAAGGAGAAATATATAGAGGAAGAGATTAATTAAGTGCTCTTTTAGTGCTCTTACGATAAACCACCTAATGTAACTTCTGATACAATACAGTTATATGAATGAAATTTAAATAGAGTCATCAAATAATGGGAGTGACAGAGCTCCACCTAGTCACCTCTGGCTTTGAACTGAAACCTCCAGTGCCCAAGATGGGTTACATCTAGTCGAGTGTTCGTTCGACAGGCCCAAATGAGAGCTCTCAAACAAACTATTCAAGTACGTTTTCATTTCATCATATTATATTATTTATTTTTTCTTTCTTATCTTTTCTTTTATAAGATGACTATATTATAATGAGAGAGAGAGCAAAAGAAAGGATGTGGATTTAGGTGGCTAGGTAGTGAGTTTTAAATGGGACAAATTGATGGGGCAGAGACTAGAATCGGAATTTATTGCATGAAAAATTATTTTCAATTAAAAATAGTGTACAAAATATACATGAGCTGAAAAAATGAGGTGGAGCATTGCTGCTGGAGTAGCAATAACAGAAATGACAGCAAAGAACATGAATTATGATATACTATCTTCACGGGAAAACCTCGCCATTTACTACACATATAAAGGCAAAGAAAGCAGAAATTCAGCATGCTTTCACTAGGAGTGCTGCCAATTCCTTAACTGGAGAGGTTTCTAATGTCACTCAAGGAATTACCTCTGGTTTTTAGACCATGTGTAAACATGGTTTACTAAATACTTGATAAGGTAATAACTAAATAAATGAAAAATACCTACTAAGGCAAAGTATGGTGGTAGGGAAAGTGAAAACATTCCAAGCAGAGTTTCAATATGAGTAAAGGGTCTTTGAAATAAAAAGAAGGCTGGTAAGCCTGAAAACTCACGGTGTTAGCTCCAAATGATATTGGGAGATCTTGGAGAATGGGGTAGGATACTGAATATAAGATTAGACAGATTAGACGTTTTAGACTTCACATTAAAACTGAGGAAAATGATGGATGTTCTCTGAGCCCAGAATGCTAAGACATAATTTGGGTTTTCATACATCATTCCAAAATGCTAGATGAAACACATTTTGAATAAAGATGTGATGCATATGAGAAATAGCACTGCCTTATATTTGAGTTGATTAATTTTTTGAAAATACATTTGCATACATGCATGCACAGCACCACACAAGTAAAACTTGGTGGATTTGGCAGAGAAATGAACAGAGATGAACTTATTCTGGGAAAGATGAGACATGAATTCTGGCCCTCATTTTGCATGTATTAGCGATTGCAAAAGTAAATTAAACTCATCCATGAAAGGAAAACAAGAGCAAGATGAACTTTAAGGTCTCTTCTAGTCCTACCAGTAGAGACAATTTAATTTTGCAGAAAGTATTATTGAGCCTGGAAATTTTAAAGGTCAATTAAGCATAATTCTCCAGGGAAATCTGCGGCTAACACAAAGGTTTTATAATAACGAAGAATAAAGTCTATTTTTAGAACATTAGACAAGGTCTGAATTTTAAGACAAGTGCTGTTTTACTAATTCATAGGATTTGGAAAAGAAATTGGAAAGCATCAGGGCTTAAATATAAAATACCAAATATTTGGAATTGTTACTAAGAAGGTATTAGGAGTTAATTTTGAATAAAGGAAAAAACCACATGTTATTTTCAGAGAAAAATAGTTATAAAATAATATAAAATTATTAAACACCATTAAAATACACTATTGTTAGACTAAAACAGAAAAATCTCTCAATGTTTTTTTCCAAGAAGAACCATATCATGTCATGTGATATTCTCTCTCAATGAATATTAAATCACCTTGGAAAAATTAACGTATGTGCTGTAAAATAATGAATAAATATTAATATATAAAATTAATATAGTCATGCATATACTGGTCTTCAGTATAAACCTGGATACTGAAGTAATCTCTAATGCCGGTGAAGGTAGAGACTTGCCAGTGGTACCAAGAGCAGACAGACAAATGAAAGTGGCTTCCTTCTTCCATGTCTTTCTTATAGGTTGTAAGTAGAATGTGTGGTCCAGATTTAAGTTGGATCTTCCCAATTCAAAAATCTGAATTAAGAGCTTCAAATGCTTTAATTAACAAAAGGGAGGGGAGGAGGGAAGGAGGTACAGGGGGGATACAAAGTGAATAAACTGTAATTAATAAAAGGGGGGGGGAGCAGCCTTACCAGGCCACAGAAGAAGACAATGCAGCCACTCCTGATGAGACCTAATAGACTAAGATCAGAAGGAAAGAAAAGAAGACCTCCCCTATCAGTGGACATGGAGAGGGACATGCATGGAGAAGGGAGAGGAATGGAGGGATTGGGAAGGGAGGAGGGTGGGAGCTACAGGGGGGATACAAAGTGAATAAAGTGTAATTAATAAAAAATTTTAAAAAAGAAATGAAAAAATTCTCTCACAGTCATTTTGCTATAGTTATATATGGTCTATATAACTACAGACTTCTGCTACACATTCTGCACCCTCAGCAAGCATCTGAGCTGGTCTTAGTTATTTTCCTGAGGAAATGTACCATACATTCATTCCTCAAGTTTCTTGGTTATTTTTTAAAATTTATTTATTTATATTCACCTTACATCCTGGTTCTAGGCCCGTCTCACATCACTGCCTGCCCAGTCCCTTCCTCCTCAGTCACTCCCTCTTTCCCTCTCTCCTTCTTGCACTCTCTTCCCCTCCTTTGCTTCCCCCTCCCCATCCCTCAGAAAATGAGAGACCCTCTTCCTGTCCACCCCAGCTTGTCAAGTTGCATCAGGACTGAGCCTGTCCTCTTCCCCTGTGGCCCGACAAGGCAATCCTGACAGGGGGAAATGATAAAAAAAAGCTGTCAGGAAAGTCCATGTCAGATGCAGTTCCTGCTTTCCTCACTTGAAGATCCACAGGAAGCCTAAGCTGCCCGTGTTCTACAGTTTGTAGGGTATCTAGGTCCAGTCCATGCATGGTTCTAGGTTGATGCTTTGGCCGCAGAAAGCCCCTGTGGGCCCTGTTTAGTTGGCTTTGTTGGTCTTCTAGTAGAGCTCCTGTCACATCCAAGTCCTTTTATTTTTCATCCCACTTTTCTACAAGAGTCCCTATGCATCACCCAATGTTTGGCTCTGAGTCTTGGCATTTGTTTTGAGGTGCTGCAGAGTAAAGCTTCTCAGAGGACAACTCTGATAGTAACCTGTCTGTGTCTGCAGGCTTAGCAGAGTATCATTCATTGTGTCAGGGGTTAGTGGCCAAAGAGAGGGAACAAGGTAAGAGAGTGAGGATAGAGAAACATGAGGGTGGAGATCAGACCTGATAGGGCCAGAGTAAGAGGACAGAAGTCCAGTAGTGAAAAGAGAAACTGAGGGTGGAGGCATCTCTGTGACAAGCTAGAGACCTCAGTCAGGGTAGGCTCCTGGGAGGACATGAGGGACACTCAAGCAGAGATGCCTAGTAGCAGAGGCCATAGAGATGGAAGATGTTAACCTCTAGCTAGACAAGTCTCCTACTGAGGGAGGGCAACACCAACCCACCCACAAAAACTTCAACCCCAGTTTTACCCTGCCTACAAGATGTCAAGTGTATCTGCTTCTTTTTTTCCCCCTGTGGCTTTCAGGTGGACCAGTAAGTTGCTTGTATGAGATGTTTCAAATTTCTTTTTGAAGGCACTTAGTGCTATGAATTTTCCTCTTTGCACTGCTTTCATTACGACCTATAAGTTTGGATATGTTGTGCCTTAATTTTCATTGAGTTCTAGGAAGCCTTTAATTTCTTTCTTTATTTCTTCCCTGACCCAGCTGTCATTTAGTAACAAGTTGTTCAGTTTCCATGTGTGTGTAGGCTTTTTGTTATTTCTGTGTTTTGAGGTCCAGCATTAGTCCATGGTGGTCAGAATAGAAGGATTATTTCAATCTTCTTGTATCTGTTGAGGCTTGCTTTGTGACAAAATATATGGTCTATTTGGGAGAAGGTTCCATGAGGTGCTGAGAAGAAGATATACTCTTTTGGATTTGGGTGAAAAGTTCTGTACACAGTATACTTTTAATCATACCAAATGGATTAGTGTATCTAATCCATTGCAAGAGATGGTGAGTAATACAGAAACTCAGAATTGGTCAATCTATACTTGCTCAGACCAAACTGGGACAGATACATTACGCCCCTTTTCCTTCTAAATTGCAGCAAATTTGCAGGTGGAGGGTAAAGATGATAATATCCAAATGGTGAGTACAAGAAAACTGTGTTTTGAATACAATTAGGAAGTTGTTCATGTGAACTTACAGGGGTTGTGAGATGATGTGCAAAACATGCACAGACTCAGACCAGAAAAGAAAGAAAGAAGGAAAGAAAGACAGAGAGAAAAGCAGCATGAAGAGTGTAGAAACCACACTCCTAAGGGAAGTCTATTGGCAATGGTAGTTTCTGGGTGGGGGCAGGGGAGTTAGTGTCATTCAAAGATGTTAACTCACATGCTCCAGTAGATGGCAACATTCCTAAGAGTATTTCCACAGCACTATTTGGACTCCTTGTATTTCAAAAATATGAGAACACAAATTTGAGAGGGTACAAAAAAGTAAGGATGGACTTGGGTGAGACTGAAGAATGTAAAAGCAAGATTATAATTCAAAATGCAAAGTAGGAAAATTCCAAAAGAATTAATAGCATAGTTTAAAAATATCATTTACTAGGGCTGGAGACACAGTTCTGAACTGTTAAGCTGCTCTTGTAGAGTAGCCAGGTTCCATATCCAGAAGCCACACTGTGGCTCACTACCATTCATAACTCTGGTTCCACAGTATCTCATACTCTATTTTGATCTCCACGAGCATCAGGCAGGCATTTGCTACATATAAAACCATTCAAGTAATAAGACTTATACACTTAAAATAACCACTCACTGTGGAGCTTACGTGTCTCACAATACTGTTGTTTTTACACTCATTTTGCTGAATATAACACTGCATTCTCAAGTCACTGAATGTTTCTAAACTTCTCTGTGAAAAGCTGCATTTATTGTCTTGTAAAAAACAGTTGTTTGAAGTTATCTTATGCTTTCCTCTGTGGAAAATCTGCCTTTCTCTATCCATGTAAGTCCTCAGTAACCTTGGCCTGAGGAATGGCAGCATCTGAATCCTAATTACTAATGACAGAATTCTTCCTTCAACCAAGACACTAAAAGGCCACAAGTCTTATGACGTTTCAATCAATACATTTTCTTAGAATTCAGAACACACAGGGACCTACATATCACAGTAGCCCTTCCCTTCTCTGGTGCCTTCTTATTTACTCCGACTGCCCAGATGTTCCTACAGAAGTTGTGTATCCGCAGAACTTTGTTAAGAAGTATTTGTCGGTGATTTCCTTCTTCTGCCGCAGTTGCAGGCTTTTCAGTGAAACTTTTTACTTCTCAGTAGTCTGTGTTCCTGTCACAAACCCTTTAGCACAGTGAGCAATAAACACGAATTCATTGCTCCACCAATTCTGTCCTCATATTATTAACAATACATGTGATAGACATTTCTTAAAGGCTTAGAAAAAGATTTTCATTCCTTTAATTAAGAGATAGAGTTCATAGGAATCTCCAATTTAATTACCTCAGAATTCTGATAATTTACACTTTTATATGTCTATTAAAACATACTTTATAATTTTTAAATGAAAATATTCATGGTGATATATTCAAGAAATGACAAACACCATTTGAAACGAGTTTATTTTCAAGATTTAGACCTCACAAATACTTTTCTACATTCTTTTCTCGTAAAAACTTTGACTAGGAATTTGATTCTCAACTCCATCACATAGGAATGACTAAAGAGTTACTTTCACTCACAATCCAACATTCAAGGTGACCCTTCCTTCCATTCCAGCAGCAACAAGAACAATCACTCAGTTGTTTTTAAATCTCTGCAAAGCTCATTGGTCCTCCATGCCATATAGACTCTTCAACCGACAAAAAAGCCATCTTTCTATGTGCTCCCCTTGCTCCCATTCCTCATGGACCCTGCCATCTATTACTACTTCAAACACAGGACATGTTTCTTCTTTAATCTAAAACAAAGGGAGCGAGCTACTGCTTAAATCTGTTTGGAGCCATCCCATGACATGAACAAACACTCTTTACTTAAATGTATTTGCTTATGGTTCATAGTTCAAAAGAAAATCTAAAACGAGTCACCAGTTTGTGGGATTTCAAGACATAAATTTTCTGTAGTAGTATACGGTTATTTTGGATGATAAATCAGTTCAGATAACTGGATTAGTTTCTTTTACTTGATGGTTCCAGCTGGCAAAAGATGCATCCTTTTATTCTGACAGTAGCAGTGATTTTAGGTTAGCTAGTATAATTAAAATGTTCTGGCAAAACGCATCCTGGTGGTTTTAGAAACCACTGCCAGAATTACAATGCAAGACAAAGAAGTATCATATGATTTATTATTTCTTAAGGAGACAGTCATAAGTGATCCTTAAAAGTATATACAATAGCATATATAAATTGAATCAAGCTTGGAAGAAAAATTGCAATGGTATTCTTGGATGAATTTCTCCTTTGTCAAACATGTATTTCACAAAGTATGGCAATGGTATTACTCTCCAAAGTCATAGTGACTCTTCCCACTTATGCAGCAATATTCTATCTCATGATTTCTTGGAGGTGAAGGCTTCAATATCAGAAAATGTTGAGAGAAATGATTGAAGAGAAATTGGTTTTATTCATTTCTTTGTATTCTTATTTATTTATTTTATTCATTTCTAAATTTATTCTTCCACACGTAGACACACAATTTTTCTGGAACCATTTGGTAAAGACATCTTTTCTCCAGTGTGTATTTTTGATGTTTTTGCCAAGCATCACATGTTTATACTTAATATGTTCTTATTATTTAAGAGCTTTTGTAAAATTTAAATATATTTATTCTGTTTTCCCTGTACTAAGCCTTCAACATTCTTTTTTCTGCCTGAGGCTTTTGACATTAAGATTTTTTTCTAAAAAAAAAAAAAGTAAAGACACCCCCAAAGAAAACACGCAAAACCACCCCAAACTGCAACCAAAGAAAAGCAAGCACAAAAACCTGTGGAGTCTGTTATATTGGTCAATTATTCCTGAACAGGAGGCCTGTCCTGGAGCAGCTGATAGAACTAGTGTCACTCTTTTGTGAAAATGTATTTTCCCTTGCCCAACATGGATAGTGACAATTCAGTTGTCAACTTTATCCTAGTCACTAGGTTTTCATACATTCATTTTTAAAGTACAACAGAATAAAATATAATATAATAAAATAAAAACTATCACTTTGGACCAGGAAAAGAGAAACCAAAGGAAGAAAAAGAGTACAAAAGAAGTCACAAGAATCAAAACTCATTAGTTTAGTAACTCAGGAATCCCATAAACACAAACATACACTCATATACCAAAACAAACAAACAAACAAACAAACAAATTCAAGTGGCCGAGAAACATTTAAAGAAATGTTCAACATCCTTAGCCAACAGGGAAACATACATCAAATCTTCTTTGAGATTTTATGTAACACCTGTTAGATGGCTGAAATCAACAGAGCAAGTGACAGCTCATGCTGTCGATGGTGTGGAGTAAGGAAAAGAACTCTCCTTTGCCAGTAGGAGTGAAAACTAATACAGCCACTATGAAAGTTAGTGTGGTGGTATTTTAGAAGGATGAGAGTCTATCTACCCCTAGATTCACCTATACCACTCTTGAACACATACCCAAAGGATGATTCATCCTGCCACACAGACACTTACTCAGCCATGTTCATTGCTGCCTTATTCATAATAGGCAGAAATTAGGAACAATCTACATATCCACCAACAGAAGAGTGGATAAAAAAAGAGTGGGGTTTACATAATGGAGTATTACTCAGCTGTTAAAAAGAATGATAACAAGAAATTTTCAGGCAAATGGATATAATTAGAAAAACAAATAACCCTGAGTGATGTAACCCAGACTCATACATAGTCATTTATGGTGGATATTAGTTATTAATTTAATGATAACTTAGCCCCAATCCATAGATCCACAGAGGATAGGTATAGGGTAAGGGACAAGAGGAAGCAGGTAGCTGTCCTCAGGAAAGGAAATTGAATTAGATAAATATGAATGAAAGTGTAGCCAGAGTGAGAGGATCAAGTGTTGAAGGGAAGCATTCTGTATGAGGACTGAAAAAGGAGAGGGACAATTAAAACTAAGGGGCATTTGGAGGGTAATATGAAAAGCTAATTCAGAAGAAACTTCCTAAAATATATACATATATGAAGGCAATTTAAAAAAATCACCAAATAATGCAGTAGACAGAATCCCAACTGGTCATCTCTTGTCATTCAACCAAGTGTCCATCACCAGATTTGGCTTACATCTAATGAAACTGAGTGGCCAGAAAAACCCCATGGCAATCCCAAGCAACCCAGGCTGTTACCGAGACTGTAGATTGCTCTCCAAAAGCTGACAGCAGGACCCTGTTGCTGAGAACAAAACCTATGTTAAACATGGAGATGTCAGTTTGGTAAATGCATAGAACCTTCACATTTGCAGTCCAATGTCTTTGGTACAGGAAGGTACTCTTTATGTTATCATAACTGTAAAGTATCACACCAGTCACAAATGCTTTCTCTACTATGCAGTCCTGCCTAAAAAATAGGCTAGGGCAATGGTGGGACAAGGCCTGTAAGGGTAACCAACCAATAACTGATTTTACTTAAGGCCCAACCAACAGGTTGTAACCTATAATTGACACTGCTCGGGCGACCAAGACTCGAGATCTGATAGCCTATGGAACTACAAGAAAACTAAATAATACTTGAGTAAAAATACAATGATAAAATTCCTCCTAAAGATCAGTGCCTTGTTCAACTCTCATCAGAGTAGCTTTCTCTATAGCAAATGGGAACAAATATAGAGACCCACAGCCAGATATTAGGCAGTGAGTGAGAGGCCTTGGAACACTCAGTTACAAATGGGATGTCTCTATCAAAACTCTTACCTCACAGCTCAAGGAACCATGCCTAAAAGGATATGAAAAGGTTGTAAAATCCAAAAGGGATGAAGGACACCAAGGAAACAAGGCCCTCTAAACCAACTTGAGCAAAGTTTATATGAACTCGGAGACTTAGCAGGATGTATAGTACATGTACAGGTTTGCACCAGGTCCTCTATGTATATGGCGTGGCTTCCAGTGTTTGTGGATATTCTAATGTTGGAAATGATATAGATTGAAAACCTTGCACTATTTAAAGACAGCACACAAACCTTTACAAATTTCTTATAAAATCCATTATTTTAACCTGAAATTTGAGGAACCACAAATATAGAATGGGTTTCTCTATAAATGTCCTTAGTGAGGAACATACATAGATATTACCTAGAACACCTGCTAGGGTGTAGCTCATGGCAGCTCAGTATCATAGTGAGTTTCCCTAGTAAGGGGAACAGGGACTCTTTCTGCATGAACTCAATGGCTGGCTTTTGACCTCTCCCCACCTCCCGAGAGAGAAGCAGCCTTGCTCAGAGGAGGACATTGCAGCCAGTCCTGAAGAGACCTCATAAGCTAGGGTCAGGTGGAAGGGGAGGAGGACCTCCCCTATCAGTGGACTTAGAGAGGGGTAGGGAGATGAGGAAGAGATGGTGGGATTGGGAGGAAATGAGGGAGGGGGCTACAGCTGGGATACAAAGTAAATAAACTGTAACTAATATAAAAAAATAAAATTTTAATTAAAAAAATGTCCTTGGCCTTAGAGAAACATGGTGTCAGAAGTCCATGATACTGTCTATATCACTGAAGGTAATAAGATCAACTATAACTGAATAGTATATGCTACCTCCTGAGATAATAAGCTGTTCCAAAACTAACAAGTTACTGTCCAGTAGATCTAAATATTGCCCTAATTTCAGATGAGAACATCAGGATGATGCTAATCATACACGGGTTACACATCCAAATTTAAATATGTAAAGGCCACAGCGTTCTCTAAAACAGGGTATTTTCTTCTGGAAAATATGCTTCAACACACTCATACTGATTGGGGTAGAAAGAAGAAAGCAATTATTGTTAACAGCTGTCATAATACAAAAACCTCATCACATTTTTATTTGACTATTGATTTCAGCTAACATGAGATACTTGTGTTTTTCTGGACTGCTGAATATAAAATCTTGTAGGAAAATTCAAACAAGGTAAATTGGAGATTGACCAGAAACTTAGAAGTGAACATTTTCCATGCAGATTACAATTTCCAAGATGTTACAGCACTGAATAAGATGAGAGTCCAAGATTAATTTGAGTCTTCAATATCTTCCTCATTTCTCTAAATCATTTTGCATCTTGTTCTCGTTAGTGTATGTTAACTAATATAACTTTACCTCTGTTTTTCTTTTATTCTTTTATTATTTTCTTAAACAGTTCTCTTTTATGTTTGTCCTTGCTTGAACTGTGATGGCTCTTTTGATTGTCAATTTTATAACATCTAAAACTGACTAAAAACCCAAACTGTGAGGCACATGTGTGAGGAATTTTGAGTTTGATTAGGAAGACTGACCTTGAATCTGAGCCATACCTTCTCACAGCAACCTATATAAAGAACAAGGAAGAAAGCAGTCTTTATTCTGGGTCTGCTTGCCCTCCCTCTCTCAGGAAAGTTTATTTCTTCAATGGCAACAGAGCCTACTTCTTGGGATTGTGACTATACTGAATATGAGCTGAGACATCCAGTCCTATGGACTGAACAACTACTATTCAAGGACTATCTGTCTGTAAATAGCCATTGTTGCCTAGCTAGACGACAAACAGCCTGAAAGGCACTAGAATAAATATAAATATAAATAAATATACCGTATATCGTATATCACATAATGCATAAGAAATAAATATTTATATATACACATATATAAAACAACACACACACACACACACACACACACATATATATATATCTATATCTATATCTATATCTATATATATATATAAAACAACTTATGGAGACAACATATTCCAGTCTCTTACTTGAGACTGTTATTACAGAAAAACTATATGAAAGAATTCATATTACTTTCAATCTACTTTTAACTTATTTGTTGTTCTCATATTACCACATTATTGTGGCAGCTGTATATACAGTGTATATACAGTGTATATAAAGCACTATATACAGTGCTTTTCTTTCTTATAACACATACTCCTTTAAATTTGTATTTATTTACATTGGGATTGCTAAACGCATGCATGCCATAGCACTCACGTGTGAGTCAGAGGATGGTGTGTGAGAGCTGGTTCTCTCCAACCTGATCAAACTTGAGTTATCAGCTGGCTTTTACCTGAAGAGCCATCTCACCATTCTAGCACACATATAAAAGAGAGACAATATGCATCTTGACAGGTCGTTGCTCATTTCCTGGTTGGTCTTAACTCTCCTTCAAATGAATCCCTAAAGCCTACCTGTATTATGTTAACCCCTGTTAGTCCTGCCTTCCCAAAGACTTCCCACACTGCTGACTGATCCTCCTCGTCCTTCTGTGTACAAAGAACAGTCATTCCTTGACATTCTCCTCCTCCAGTGGTTTAGATTTTTCTAAGGCTTTCTCTCTCACAGGTTATGAGGAATTCTTGACTCTGAGTCTGGAGTACTCAATAGAACATAAGATATGTTGGGTATTAGGAACTGCGGTATAAATAAATGATATTTATACTTTGCTTTGTATTTCTTCAAAGTCAACATATTTGAGCTGGAATTGTGTTGTTTTGGTGGTTTTATATATTTTAACTTTCTGTTTGAATTTTTACTTATTCTTTTAAAGTTAAACTGGAAATACCTGTGTTTCAAAGAGGATGTGGTTAAAGATGAAAATATTTTTGTAATTATTGTGACCTCATCAAAATTTTATGGCAATTTTCTATGACTAACCCCCATTCATTCCCAAAATGGTTTTTCTGCTGTTTCCCAAGTGAATAATATTATTTTCACCTGGAGGTTCTGCACAATTGAAATTCTATAATACCCAATTCAAATGTAATTTTCCTTTAATGTTGGAACAATTACAGTTAATGACATCTGGGATTAAATAATTTTAAATGCTACTGACACAATATGTCCACTGTTTGTACTCAATGGACTGCACATTACTCTTCTGACTTTAACATCTTTTTCTTATTTTTTCATGGGTACAAGCATACACACACACACACGTACACACTCCCACATCATATACCTTCATAAACCTGAAACATGATAATATTCTCCTTTTTCTTAGATTATAAACCACTTATCTCTAAGAGCTCTGACCCTTATTCCAAATCAGCACAGGGTCTGAACGTTTAATCATTGTCAATAATGAACATTCACTCAGGTCCAGCCACTCCTTACGTCTTTACCCACAAGTCCCTCAATCCCCCCCAATTCATGAGATATTGGATTCAAAATAATAAGGCAAAACGTGGACATGACGATGAGACTCATAAGTAAATTATGGAGGGAAAATTTGATGGTTTCCACCAATGATGTTCCAAAACAAACAAACACACACCAACCTTTTAGGCTCCCAGAATGTAACATGCTGACTTGAGAAATGTGTATATAACTGACAGAGTCTTGTTATTTATTTGGAGCATCGCTTAAAACATCACCACAAGACATACTGCTTGGTAAAGGGGAAAAGGTCTTGCAAACAAGACTCAGGACCTGAGTTTAAGCTTCAGAATTCACTGACTAAAAGGAAAGAACTGATTCCTGCAATTTCTCCTCTGGCCTCCATGGGACCACTGTGGTCACACATGTTAGCGCGCGCGCACACACACACACACACAAACATACACACCAGAGACAGATAAATAAATAAATAATAAAAATAGATAAATAAATACAGCTGCGTTAGTTCTTAGTTCACCGGTAACTTCATGTTATATCATTTTTAAGAAATAAAATTCCAGATTAGTTTGCTCTTATCCCTGTTTCTCATCACCTAATTTGAACCATCTAGTAATTAGCATTTTTACTGTATTATGGATTATCTGCTGTTTTATTAAGAAAATCAATACTTTTACAAGTAACAAATGACTGCTATAATTATTTAGAAAACAAAAGATGACTAAGACGTGAATCACAATTTGAATTCTATTCATGTTACAATGCCATATTATAATGAACACATTATACCTCTCTACCAAGTCCAGAAAAGATAGTTTTATTTGTTAAAATCAGTGAGAACATTTGCTGAACTTGAATTTTTTCTTAGTATCTACCATGTCATTTTTTCTTTGCTTCTATGCTGACAGCAATCAATAACTCAATGTTTTCAAACTGAAATATTATTTTGAAAGGAGTCACCACAGATAAATATGAAACGTGAACTCTAGTGAAATATCATGTTATCTTAGGTTCTGCTGTGGTTCTTAGCCTCTTAGGGACTTCTACTTTAATACTATGGTTTCCTCAGGATGCAGACACCTTCCATAGGGGATCTAAACCTGCTTGTTCTTTACAATAAAGGCTTGTTTTCCACTTCTCCCACTGTCTAGCACTTTCTATTAAGTAAAATAAAACATTTTTATTAAAATAATTGTTTTCTAAATTCATTTATGCATTTATATACTTAATTGTTCTGTTTCATGTTTATGGTCTCATTTATTTAACTGTCTATACAACATATATATGTGTGTATATATATACACATATGCTCAGTTCTTATCATGGAACATGTGTGTGGATGTTTTTAGGGCTGGGTAATGTGCACTGAAAACAAATTTGATATGCTCTTCTATTGGGAAGACTGTGCTCTCATCTTTTATCACCTACAGTACTTTATCTTGGATTGGGATTCTTCCATGTAAATATTCTTATTCTTATATACTAACAAGAGGAGATTTTGTATATATACACACAATATCCTCTTGTTTATATATATATATATATATGAAATCCAGTAGAATATAGAATGTATAGTGTATATAACAATGAAAAAATAATTATTGCAATAAAAGAAAATATTGAGCAAAATGAACATTAGTGTTTAAACAGTCTGCAATAAATGTTAATTTAGAATAACTTTTCAATGGCTAAAAACACCTCATAGCAGTGATATTAAATCCTTATTAGATCATTTCATAACTTTTTGTATTTGACTCAGTGCTGTTTCATGAGCAAAGTGATTTTATTTTTTCTATATCACATAAACTGTTAACAGTGAGTATAATAATTCATTGATATATACTATGCACAGTATAGACAGAACACTAATTCCTATCTAACTCAAAGACATCCATGTCCAAGTACATGGGAGCTTTGAACAGACTTTTAAAGATGAGCTGAAGATGCTATCAGTTTAATCCAAATTAGGAAACCTTTGTGAAATATAAAATCAGCACACATGTACTCCCAAATAACCTTGGGAAAGAGTAAAAATAGAAGGGAAGAAGAGTTTTCTGTCTGGTGATGTTTGGGGATGCTGCGCCCATCTTCAGTGGCAGAGAAGGGGGATGAAATGCCTCTCGAAGGTGAAAGGCCATGGCTACTGGCCCTCTCCTGTGAGTGCCAGCTAGAGCAGCCACCTGCCAGTATTTTGATTTTAGCCAAGTGAAGCTCACTGTGCTTAACATAGTAAAATAATGAGTCAGTGTTGTTTGGAACCGCTAAATTTTAGCAAATTTTCACAGCAACAACAGGAAATTAATTCACTGACTGGGTTCCAACCTTTCTCAGATTGACCCAAGAGTAGACAAGTCTCTCGCTCTTCCAAGAGTGCACTGCATAATACGAGCTGAGGAGCTTTCTATATAAGGAACTTCCTGTATCCACCCACCCCAGATGTGTTCATTTTTCTATCCCTATATTAAAACTCACACTCAAATAAACACATACATTCCTTTTAGCTAAATTTGTTATTTTTACATATGTACTATTGACAACTAAAATACAAATGTAGTTTTAATCCTACTTTAATTCATATATAATTCATATACTCATAGGGCTAAACCATTAAATAATTTCAATACAAATTTAGATTTGGATATATATTTTTCTACTAAATATCAGTGATAGAGTTTAAAAAGATGCCAGTCCTGAAGATACCTGACAAAACAGGATCAGATGAATGGGGAGGAGGTCCCCCCCCATCAGTGGACTTGAAAAGGGGCACGGTGGAGATGAGGGAGGGAGGGAGGAAACTGGGAGGGAATAAGGGATCGGGACACAGCTGGGATACAGAGTTAATTAAATGTAACTGATAAGAAAAAAATAAAATTTAAAAAAAAGATATTTCAGTTTCTCATTTAACTCATTTTATTCTTTCAAACAGTACTAACAAATTAATGGTAGGCTTATTAACAAATTGATTAAATAAAGGATAAAGTTATGAAAATAGAAAGTATTCATTTTTTTATTATTATTTCCTCTAAAGTACAACATCCCCTTCTTGAAGAATGAGGCAATTCCACAAGGCTCAGTTAGGTAAGCTGTTGTAGAAGGCTCCAGCAGCTCACTGACATACAAGGTCTGGGAGCGTAAGAGTTTACAAGACTCACAAGGCCCATCTCCAGGGTTGCCTTTTATTTCTGGCAAGGAAGAAACTCTTGGATAGAGTTACTTGTGCATTGAAAAGAGAGAGCCATTGGGATTAAGCTTTGTGAGTCTTTATCCATATGGGGCAGAATTTTCAGTGATGCAGCTGTGTTTGAGTTATTCGTGTTCCTCTAAGAAAACCTTCATCCAAGCTCTTGTATGTAACCTTATCAAACTCATGTATTCCTCAAAGATAGACTTAGGTGGAACCATGGATTTCTTTCTAACTTAGTTTCCTTTCTTAACTGAATAGTCATTTGATCAAATATGGCTGGAAAAGGCTCAACAGTGTTATTTGAAATTTTTCTGCATTATTACTTTAAAATACCTAGAAATCAAGTTTTCCATATTTTTCACCAAATGCAAAAAACAAATAGTTAATTAAACATGGAAGTTACACTGCATCTATACAGATGAGATAAGATAAACTTTTGTGAGAACAACCAGAACAAAGCAAATAAATAAACCAAAAAATACCATCAGAAAATGGGTAGAACTCTACAATATTCTATTAAGCAAGGTAACCTAGGAATGAGAAGACAAGCACCTTGTATTCTCTTATTTACATAGGAAATCTAGCTTCTAGATTTGTATACTTGTATTTGAGAGAGGGTTAGTGAGTACAAATAGATGCCAGGAAAATAGAAAGGGCCCAACACAGCAGAAAAAAAATAATTTAAGGAAGTGTCAAGGAAAGTTGTGTAGACCCTGCAGGAGACAAAAATGAAATGTAGAACACTGGGACCTAGAAGGATTTCAAAGGGGATTTGAGGACAAGAATTTGGAACAAAGAAAGGAGGATCATTGGCTATTTGTCATAATTCACGATTCTATGAGGATGCATAAGGAAATCAGCAATATTTCTTGCTCAAAAAACCCTTCAATAAAATGCTAGTCATTTTATTAAATTAGATATGTTATCTGAATCCAATATTATTATTTTTAAGTGGAAAAAATTTAAGTTTAGAAATGATTAGCTGTAGTAGGTACATGAAGGAAAGCATAACATTTGAAAGTAGCAGCAAGTAGGTGGGTTTTTTTTGGTGTTTTGTGTGTGTATGTGTGTGTGTTGTGTGTGTGTGTGTGTGTGTGTGTGTTTGTTGAGACAGGATTTCTCTGTGTAGCCTGTCTGAACTTGCTTTGTAGACCAGGTTGGTGTCAAACGCACCGAGATCTGGTTGTAGGCCCATTCCTCCTCACTTCCTAGTCCCACACTCCCTCACCCTTCCTTACTTCTCTTCACTCTTCCCCCTCCCCATCCATCACAAATGGGGAGCTCCCCATCCAATCCACCCCAGATCATCTAGTCACATAAGGACTGAGCATGTTCTCTTCCCCTGTGGCCTGGCAAGACAGTGTGGCCAGGGGGAAATGATCAAAAAACTGGAAATGGAGTCTATGTCAGATACAGTTCCTGCTTTCCTTACTTGAGGACCCCCATGAAGCCTTAGCTTCCCATCTGCTACCTCATTGTAGAGCGAAGGTTAGGTCCATTCCTTGCATGGTCTTTGGTTGATGCACCAGTCTTAGTAAACTCCTCTGAGTCCTTGTTAGTTGACTTTGTTGGTCTTCTTGTGGAACTGCTGTCACCTTGAGGTCCTTTCCTCTTTCCTTCTACTTTTCCACAAGACTCTCTAGGTATCACCCAATGTTTGGCTGTGAATCTCAACATCTGTTTTTTAGCTGTGCTAGGTAGAGTCTCTCAGAGGGCAACACTGACAGGCTCCTGTCTTCAGGCTTAGCAGAGTATCTTTCAGAGTGACTGGGGTTGGCACTTTCCCATAGGATGGGTCTTTGTTTGGTCCAGGCATGTGTTGGACATTCCCTCATTTTCTGTTCTATTTGCTATATTTTTTTTTATTCTTGCACATATTGTACACAGGGTAAAATTTAGGTAGAAGTTTTTGTGGGTGTGTTGGTGTTCCCTTCCCTCTACTAAGAGACTTGTCTAGTTACAGGGTGACTTCTTCCGTCTCTATGGCCTTCATTACTAGGAATCTCTGTTTGAGTCCCCCTAATATCCTCCTCCTAGGAGCTTACCCTGACTTAAGTCCACAGCTTGTCACAGAGATAGCACCACACTCAGTTTCTCTTATCTCTACAGGCCTTCCGTCCTCTTATCACCCACTCTCCCAGGTCTGATCTCCACCTTCATATTTTCCTGTGTCCTCTCTCCTAGCTTGCTCTCTCATTTCAGCCATTACCTCAGCCTAATGTATTTTCCTACAGAGTGAGATTTATGCATCCTCACTTGGATCCTCTCTTTTGCTTACTTTCTTTGGTTCTGTGCCTTATCTTACGTTTATCCTGTTCTGTATGGCTAAAGTTCACTTGTAAGTAAGCATATGCCATGTGTGTATTTGTGGGTCTGAGATACCTCATTCAGGATGATCTTTTCTAGATCCATCCATTTGCCTGAACATTTATGGTTTCTTTTC
>REGO01001176.1:140371-150451 GCA_010120015.1 Rhombomys opimus
AAGATGAACATATATATATAACTCAAGTCACTTTTATGGTTTCAGATGAATTGTGTGGTAAAATATATATGGGATGCAGAGGGAAAGTCCAATATTTGATAAGTTCTACCAGAAGAGGAATGGTAGGGTAGACCTAGAGAACAAATGAGTACCATGAGAAGAAATGGCTGGTGAGGAAACAACGTTCCTTGGAGAGCCTAAAGTTCCAATCAGACACTAGTTTCATAAACTCATTGTCAACTTATTGTACTTTTAAGAAAGATATATGCTAAATTTCTCTGTGGGTATCCCATCTGAGTCAGATCCCATCGTGCTCGAGCTGTAGGCATTCTTCAGCAGCCACCCATGAGTATGGGGAACTGAACTTGGGTTCTGTGAAAGAGCACAGTTCCACAAGATTATATCTTAATCTATTTCTGAATCGATGTTACAATAAAAGTAATATTTTGGAGACTTCTTCTGTTTAAGACTAGCATGTGAGATTCTTAAAGCATAGTGACTACCTAAACTCAACAATTGTATCTAATCTGTCTAGTATAATTTGATTTGTAAAACAAAATGTTTATTAATTTAATAAAATTAATTTGACCATATTAACTCATGATTACTCCACCAAGCTCTGCTAGATTTGTTATTCTCCTTCCTCAGGAATTTTGATTTTTTTTTTAATTACCAACTGAGTTCATGTGGTGCCCACATGGTCCTGGTGGTATGGAGACCTACAGGAGAGCTGTCAGTCTAACAGAGGCGACCGTGTAAAATGCTTCTGGTTCTCCTGCCTTCAGAAGATGTTGGCTATGAATAGCCTCTCAGGTGGGTAGAGGCTAGTGAGCAGCTCTTCTTTCCATGATAGAATGTTGATTAGCTTGATCTTGTAAATCTGTTGTGTAGACAACTGTAGCTGCCCTCAGTTACTGAGTATAGCAGGCCTGTCACCTCAGAAAACACTTTTTTCACTATAGACCTCCTACTCCTTCTCTCTACACCCACGTCAGAAATGGTCCCTGAGTATATACCATGCATATCTCTCTGCTTCTGGGATACCTCACACAGGATGATATTTTCTAGTTCTATCCATTTGCCTGCAAACTTCATGATTTGCTGTTTTTAGTTGCTGAGTAGTATTCCATTTTGTAAATGTACCACAATGTCTGTATCCATTTCTCAGTTGAGGGACATCTGGGTTGTTTCCAGCTTTTGCCTATTACAAATAAAGCTGCTATGAACATGGTTGTGTAAATGTCCTTGTATGGTTGATCGTCTTTAGGATATATGCCTAGGAGTGGTATATCTGGGCCTTGTGGGAGCACTATTCCAAGTTATCTGGGGAAGTCCCAGATTGATATCCAAAGTGGATGTACAAGTTTACATTCCCACCAAATATACTAAAATCTACAGATCTAAAGAAGCTAAGCAATAAGGAGAACACCAGGTAAGATGCATAATTCTCATTTGGAAGGGAAAACAGGATAGTTACCGGAAGCAGTAGAAGAAAGGGAAGAGGACTGGAGCCTACCACAGATGTCCTCTAAAAGACTCTAACCATCAAGGGATAGAAGCAGATGCAGCCAAACTTTGCAGAGAGCACACGGAGTCTTATGGAATGACAGAGATATTAAAGGATCCAGAAGGAACAGAAGCCACACAAGAAGACCAACAGCCCCCCCCGAAAAAACATAAAAATTTAAAAAAAAAAGCAGATTTCATGATTTCCTTATTTTTCATTGCTGAGTAACATTCCATTGTATACCATAATTTCTGTATCCATTCTTCAGTTGAGGGGCATCTGGGTTGTTTCCAGCTTCTGGGTATTACAAATAAAGCTGCTATAAACATGGTTGAGCAAATATCCTTATTGTGTACTTGAGCCTCTTTTGCCTAGAAGTGGTATGGCTGGATCTTGAGGAAGCATTATTCCTACTTGTCTGAGAATGAGCCAGATTGATTTCCAGAGTGGTTATACAAGTTTACATTCCCACCTACGGTGGAGGAGTTTCCCCTTTCTCCACAACCTCGCCAGCATATGCTGTCACTTGAGTTTTTGATCTTGGCCATTCTGATGGGTGTAAGGTGAAATCTCAGGGTCATTTTGATTTGCAATTCCCTGAAGGCTAAAGAGGTTGAGCATTTCTTTAAGTGTTTCTCTGCCACTCGATATTCCTCTATCAAGAATTCTCTTTTTAGCTCTGTTCCCCATTTTTTAATTGGATTACTTGGTTTGTTGCTTTTCAGCTTCTTTAGTTCTTTATATATACTGGATATTAGCCCTCTGTCAGATAGAGGGTTAGTGAAGATTCTTTCCCAATCTGTAGGCATTGCTTTGGTTTTGATGATGGTGTCCTTTGGTTTACAGAAGCTTTTCAGTTTCATGAGGTCCCATTTATTGATTGTTGCCCTCAAAGCCTGTGCTGCTGGTCTTTTGTCCAGGAAGTTGTCTCCTGTTCCAATGAGTTCTAGGTTCTTCCCCACTTTTTCTTCTAACTAATTTAATGTGTCTGGTTTTATGTTGAGGTCTTTGATCCACTTGGACTTTAGTTTTGTGCAGGGTGTTAAGTATGAATCTATTTGCATTTTCTACATGTAGACATCCAGTTAGACCAGCACCATTTGTTGAAGATGATATCTTTTTTCCATTGTATGTTTTTGGCATCTTTGTCAAAAATCAGGTGTCCATAAGTATATGGGTTTATTTCTGGGTTTTCTGTTCAGTTCCATTGATCCACCATTCTGTTTCTATGCCAGTACCATGCAGTTTTTGACATCTGGAAAGGATCATCCTCAGTGAGCTGTCCCAGAAGCAGAAAGACACACACGGTATATGCTCACTCATAAAATGGAGATAAACCTACTAAAATCTGTACATCTAAAGAAACTAATCAAGATGGAGGGCCCTGACTAAAATCCTCAATCACCATCCTGAAAGGAAAAGAGGATGGACATCAGAAGAAGAAGAAAACAGGAAACAAGTAAGGAACCTGTAACAGAGGGCCTCTGAAAGGCTCTGCCCTGCAGACTATCAAAGCAGCCGCTGAGACTTATGGCCAAAAGTTGGACAGAGTGCATGGAATCTTATGAAAGGAGAGGGAAATAGTAAGATCTGGAGAGGACAGGAACTCCACAAGAAGAGCAACAGAACCAGAAAACTTGGACACAGGGGTCTTTCCAGAGACTCATACTCCAACCAGGTACCATGCATGGAGACAACCTAGAACCCCTGCTCAGATGTAGCCCATGGCATTTCAGTGTCCAAGTGGGTTACATAGTAATGGGAAGAGGGACTGCCTCTGACATAAACTGATTGGCCTGCTCTTTGATCACCTCCCCCTGAGGGGGGGGAGCAGGCTTACCAGTCCACAGAAGATGACAATGCAGCCACTCCTGATAAGATCTGATAGACTAAGATCAGAAAGAAGGAAAGGTGGAACTCCTCTATCAGTGGACTTGGGGAGGGGCATACGTGAAGAAGGGAGAGAGAAGGTACTATTAGGAGGGGAGGAGGGAGGGGATTATGGAGGGGATACAAAGTGAATAAAGTACAATTAATAAAAATAAAATAAAATAAAATAAAATAAAAGCCAGGCCCAGAGGCAACTGCAGAGACTGATGTATCTAACAAAGACCATTCACAGAGAGAACCTAGAACCCCTTCTCAGATGTAGCCCATTTACAGCTCAGGTTCTATTTGTGTTCCTTAGTAAGGGGAGAAGAGACAGTCTCTGATACAAACTCAGTTGCCTGCTCCTTGATCACTTCTTTCTGGTGGGGTTACCTAGACAGCCCACAGAGGAAGAAGATCCAGGCAGTCCTGATGAGACCTGTTAGGCTAGGTTCAGATAGTAAGACAAAAAGATCTCCCCTATCAGTGGATCAGAAAAGAAGGATAGGGAAAGAAATAAAAGGATGGAGGGATCGGGAGGAGATGAGGGATGGGGTACAACTGGAGTAAAAAATGAATAAATTTATAATAATAATAATAATAAATAATATTAATAATGAAAAAATGGCCCTTGATGTACTATTTATGACTAAGTGCTCCATTGTCATTTAATCCTGATTGCCTAAAAGTAATGTAGCTGATGGAATTTTCATAACAATGCTACATTAGAGACAATACTTACTCACTAAACAGTTTAGTAACCTGAACATTATTTGTGATCCAAAGATGATAATTTTATTATGGTATTAGTCCTATTTAAAACAAGTTTATACAAAAAGTAAATATTGGTTACATGCTGACTCTAAAACTCCATGATAACATTGATGCGGTTACATGTAAGATTTTGTGGAAATGTCTCCATCTAACATCAAGCAAAGCACATAATATATATGAAGCATACAGCAGACCACATGAAAGTAGGATACAGGCCAGAGAAAGAAGATCTGCCTTTGAGCTACAATCTGACCAACATGCTTCAAGTCGTTTTGTGTTTTACAGCAGTATCTAAATGCATTTGTCTATATCCTTTGCCATGTTGTCTTTTTGTATATTACTAAGTACATAACGCATACGTTAATAAGGTACAATTAAGCTTTAAGTTGAATCCCTGCTATAATTTTAGAAATGGATTTTGGTAAAGATCCATATATATAGGAAAGTGTTGGTATTAAAAATATCAGTTCTCAGAGGCTGGAGATGTAGCCTAGTGATCGTTTAACTTGTATGTGTGAGGCACTGGGAACTTGATTTGATACTCAGCAGTACATATGTATGGGTATACTCATACATACATTATATATATATATATATATATATATATATATATATATATATAGTGTGTGTGTGTGTGTGTGTGTGTGTGTGTGTGCATGTATATACCTGTATAAAATGTGTGTGCATATTTTTCATGAGCTATTTGTTTGGTAAAAATGTCTTTCAATTATTTCTGTTTCTAAATATGCAATTATCAAATGAGCTTATATTAGTTAGAGAGTACATCTGACAGCATTGTTAACTCAGTAAGAGGAAAAATTTAATGTAATTGCTATTATTAAATAATTTTCTAAGATAATATATATGCATAACTCACATAGAATGTATTTGTTTAAATAGATAGCATTTTAGACAATTACCTCATATGCTTTTAATTTTAGCACTAATAATAAATAACAATCAGTAGGAATGAATTACGTGGGCATTTTTTTCTAGACTTTATATGCTGGGAATTTCTCATAGGCTTGATAATTCTAAGAAAATCAGATAATTCTTTAAAAAAATCTTGCAGGATACTAAAGAAAATGTCCCTTGGCACATGCACAGAAATGCCTCCTACCAATTGTGCTGCTAAGCTTTATGGTCCTACCTTTCTAATGCGCACAAAACAGTTATGTAAACAATTTCACAGCCTTCCTTACTATAGCACATGTAGCTTTGGTTCTCTAGAATAATTAAGTGTATCATGAGCCCTAGTAATGTTTTAATATTTTGACCCTACTATTAAGACACTACTGCACATTATTTGCTTTTGTCAAGGTAGCAGCTCTTTATTCTAACCAACCAGCTGTAAACTGCATTTTTCTTCAGCTTACTTAGGTAGTAAGTTCCTAGGGAATTTGCAAACATGTCATTCTAAGCATGTATCCTGATATAGCACACTGTCTGAGCATAAACAAATCTCAAAATGATCCAATGAAAATTTCCATTCACATGTTGGGAATCCCAAGCCTTGGAAACTGTATTTTGCCACATTCTGTGTAAAAATATCCTTAGAAGTGCATGTAAGTCCAGGATATTGAGTGGAGATAAAATATTGTTGGTCTTGCTTTAATCACCTGTTTCATTAGAAATAGGTTCAATATCAGAGGCTTAAAACAGAGCTTATCATAATGGAAATAGACATTAGTTACCAAGATAATTTAACTAAAGAACCTGTTATGGCCTTACATTTTGTACTCTGAAAATCATTCTTAGTGGACAACTGGTCTCAAAAACAATTGAGATAGTTTGTACTATTCAAGTCATTGAAACTAGTAGTCGTTACAGCGCTATTTAGAAACTCCCACATTTTTCTGTATTTTTCTGTATTTTTTTTAAGAAAAGCAATAGACATAACATACGATTAAATTGATCTACTCAGTAGAAGTTTAATTTTCTCCAATCAGTAGCATTTTTTGGAACTTCCTTATGGAAATTCACTACAAAATATTCTTATCTACATGGTTAACCCTTATCAAAGTGTTCAACTTCTATCAACTGTCTCACAAAATATTTGAAAGGAACATAGTTTATACTGTATAGAGCTCCTCACCCACCAGGCTTCTATACGGGAAGCTTTCTTTTTTTCAAAATGTATTTATTTATTTATATACTTATTACAATTTATTCACTTTGTAGCCCAGCTGTAGCCCCATCCCTTACGCCCTCCCATTTCCATTCTTTCTCCTTCTTTTCCTCTCATGCCCCTCCACTAGTCCACTGATAGGGGAGGTCCTCCTCACCTTCCATCTGACCCTAACCTATCAGGTCTCTTCAAGTCTGGTGGCAGGCATTGTCTTCCTCTGTGAACAGAACCAAAAAATTGGGCCCAGTGTTCTTTGCAGAGAATGATACTCCAAAAAGGACTATGCATAGAGATAATCTAGACTCCCTGCTCAGATGTAGCCCATAGTAGCTCAATCTCCAAGTGGGTTCCCTAGTAATGGGAGTAGGGCCTGTCTCTGACATGAACTCAGTGGATAGCTCTTGGATCACCTCCCCCTGGGGATGGAGTGCAGCCTAAACAGGAAGATTTCTTAAGGGAGCAAATAGGGCATTGCCTTCTGCAAGACATAAATACCTTACAAGAAAACATACACATCTTATGAAAGAAACATTTCAGAATTCATAGCAGAAACATAAGCAGTTAGCAATCATGAAATGTGAGTGTAAATGTTAGGAAGCATAATATGTTTTAAGGATTGAACATGGATGTAGACAGGTTTAGTTTTTGAGAAAAATAAGCATTCATAATGTTTACTAAATACATTTATTGAGAACTGACACATACATTGGCAAGCTAAGTATATATGATACGGTGACTCTCACATCAAAGAATAACTACAGTTCTTTCTAGCTCTTCCTAAGTCTTAGGAGAGAGTATCTTTGGTATTGAATTTTTGAATCAATAATCTAGTTTTAGTTCTGAAACCAAATCATCAATCTTCTATTTTGTGAAGGAATCACTACTGCAATACACATCAATTCTCCATCTAAGTATGAAATATGAATGACTGCAACCACCTTAAGAGAATTAACATATTTTCCTAACAGGAGAGTAATATTCGTTGCTGTATATATTTATTCCACCCATGCATATTCATCTGCCTTTTTCAATAAAAGACATTTTTATTCTTCATTTCTCCTAAACTGCAATTTTCTGGGAAGTAATAAAATAAATCGGATGAAGACAGGATTATAAATTAATAATAAACCATTGCTAGTTTGAGCCACAAGTAAGAGACTGGAAGAGAAAGAGTTTCATCTAAATTATTTTTTTTTTCATTTCAAAGCAAAACACCATGTCAGCTTCTGTTCATCAACAAGGGTTTTATAGATGTCTCTGGCTCCTCTAAGAAGTTTAACTACTATTATTTATCTTAATTTAAGACCAATCAGCTGATGTTGTATGCACAATTTAATATTCTTCTTTTAGGTATATGTTGTCAATACACACATTCTCTCCTCACAGGTTATAATATCTGGGCTTTCTTCTCCTAGATTTGTTCTATGCAAAACTAATACTAGTAACATTTTCTTCAGCACACAATTGAAGCTGCTTTGGTCTTCATGTAAGAAAGTAAGACAGAATGATAAAGGATGAAGAGGAAGATGGAAGGAGAAAGGCAACAGACTTATGGAGAACCCCTATCAATGTCACCATTGGTAGTAATTAGGGGAGAGAAAACTGAAAGATAGAAATTAAAATGCTGCTACTTTTTTAATATATAAAAGTCACACATATTTATTCCAAGGCCAAAATCTGTTTTATTCTCTTCACCTCCTTAAAATTTCCATACATTCTTATTTAGCACACTCATGGCAGATACTTTCTTTTAGAAAGTATAAGGCAGATTGATACAATAATGCATCCTGTTAACACATCTACTTATGAATAATTAGGAATTTTTAGTCAGTTTTTATAATGAATCAAGAACAAATTGCACAACTAGTTAATTTTCCAGCTAGCAACAATCCGGAATGTTAATTTTGTCTTATGCTTTTGTAGTGAACATATCACATGATGGATTTAATTACCTTAAAAGAATTATGATCAAGTGATTAATTTCATTGGAGTTAATAAAATATGAACCTACTATGAATTTAAAAAGCCACTTTGGAGGCTCTTTGTTTCACTAAAATATTAAAATATTTGTGTCTTGTAAAATACTATACCCATATAAATACATGTAATAGTTTGAAGTCGCCAGTGTCACCACATTTTAAAATTTATTTTACTCGAAATTACTCCCAAAGCCCCAAGTTTTTTGCTCCTATTGCAGTACGTTTATTTAGCTTTTGGTAAAGCTGAGATCTTACAAGATCTAGTACAGTGACTTTATACATTCAGAATTTCAATACAAATATATTAATAAATAATAAGCTATCATACAACTCTTTGTTATACTTTTACTTTGTCTATCATAAAAAATTACAACTGTTATCTTCTCTGTGAAGTAGAAAATGAAAATGGCTAGCTCATAAAATGCATCCTTTATTTTAATGTATTAGTGAATAGATGAATATATGTGTCTTCTTCAATGTTACATACTAGTAACAATGTCTTCTTCATATGTAAAGCAAAACACAAGCTTTCCTTGATGCTCAGTTTTTCTTTTATCTAGTTTGGCCAACCACCAATATTCCAAATATTAGCACTAAATGAACAAGCATCTTGCTTGTAGAAAGTTTTTATACTAAAGAATCTCTGACTGATGCAGAGATGTCAAGCGTCAATGGGGCAGCCAAAATATTCCAGCTTCTTCCTCCTAAGATTCAGTTTTTTATTTGATGGGTCAAAGGTGAGACTGTGTTTTAGTAAGCATTTTGTTACTGTGTAAAGACATGGTAATGAAGGCAACTCATATAAAGCAAGGCAATAGGAAAGCTTGCTTACATTTTCAGAGTGTTAGCCCATAACCATCATTGTAGGGAACACAGGCAGTGGTAGGCAGGTGTGGTCTGGAGAAGCAGCGGAGAGTTACATTCTGACCTGCAGCCATTAAAACCTCACATCCCACCTTCAGTGACACACTTCTCCCAACAAAGCTGCATGTATTAGTACACAGCTTCTATTCCTTCTAATCTTTTCAAACAGCTGTACTTGATGGCCACATTCAAATATATGAGCCTATATGGATGTTTATTCCAACGACCACAGGCTGGCATTTCTGTCTTTCTGATGACCTGGCATGGACGGCTGAAGCTACTTATTCTATGACCTGATATCTTTAGAGTGAATACTGTTTCAGGCCAGATGACATTCTCGTGTGGTAACCTTCATATATGATTTTATTTGCCTATGAAATACAGTGGTGTGTAATTTGTGGCTGAAAACTTTAGCCTCACATAAAAAAATTACTCAAAAAATTTAAAAAAAAGAAAACAAAACAACAACAAAAATTTACTCGAAACAAAAATAAAATCAGTTCACACACGTGCACAATACCCAAATGCATGTTAGGATAGCATAATAAAAAACAGACAAACAAACAAAAAAATTACAGGCAACTAGGTAACACTTTATTTTGAAAACAATGTTTATAATGTCAAGTGAATAGTTATTTCATTACTTGTGTTATTTCCAAAAATGGTGAAAATACTTAAAAACAGAATGTAAAAACCCTGTTGCTTATATTCTAATGAAAAGAGAGAATACATTTTTCTCTATCTTCCTTTTATATTTACACTCATTTTAATTCCTCTTATTTGGAGTAAAACCTTTTATGTCTTATGACAATAAGACATACCCTCTAGGGGGTAGAGGGAGATTTTCATCCTGGAGTCCTAGAAATGATAACTTTAGCTTTTCCTTGCTGGGGGTAGAATGGTAGAATCCATTGAAATTTTAGTCAAGACCCATGCACATTGCAGCGGTTTTTTTTTTT
>REGO01001176.1:152171-164209 GCA_010120015.1 Rhombomys opimus
AAAAAAAAATAAAGTCAAATGTATGCCCCAGGGGTAGCTTACAAGTGCATAGGTTCTATTCAGTTCTTTATGAAATTAGCATACATGGGGTTATCAGTAAAGTACACTTTTATACATTCATTCATTCATATTTTTGAGGGTTATCATTACACTGATGTATCATTACACTACATATCATTACACTTTTTCCTTTATATATTTTGGAAGGAAGTGCTGTACAAGCCACACCACACATGCAGGGTTCATATGATCACTAGTTGGAGTTGATTCTCTCATTTCAGAGATCCAACTCAAGAACTTAGTCATGAGGCCTGACATCAGGCACTTTTAATGAACCATACCCCAAGCCCTGTAATTCTTTTTATGCTAAGAACTATCAGCTAAGTGCTTGCAATTTTTTTTTTAAAGAAATAGGTTTTCCTGAGGTATACAGGAGGACACCCAGGGGTGGTGGTCTGTTTAATGTTCACTGAAGCAGTTCTAAGGTAAATGTTCTCGATTCCTGACACATTTCATCTAGGGACCCACGGACATTTTATTTAAATATATAATAATAAAAACTATAATCAGGCATGACTTGATGGCTGACCTGGCAAAGGTGTTTTCATCTAAGTCTGATGACTTGAACTGATCCTTGGCAGTTACATGAAGGAATGGACATTAATAATCTTTCATTATGTCCTCTGATTTATAAACTAGCATTTGCATACAAGCACACACACCACCACAACAGATAAAAAATAGATTAGATGCACATATTTTAGTATATTTATCTTATAGGACTATATAAGTGAGTATATACCATGTGTGTCTTTCTGCTCCTGGGATACCTCATTCAGGATGATCTTTTCTAAATCTCACCATTTGCCTGCAAATATCATGATTTCCTTGTTTTTAATTGCTGAGTACCGCAATTTCTGTATCCATTCCTCCATTGATGGACATCTGCATTGTTTCCAGTTTCTGGCTATTATGAATAAAGTTGCTACAAATATGGTTGAGCAAATGTCCTTGTTGTGTACTTGAGTTAAAGAAAATAAACAAGAAAGAGGAACTGGGATAAGATGATCAATCCTCACTTAGAAAGACAAATGGGATGGACATGGGAAGTAGGAGAAAACAAGAAACAGGACAGAAGCCTAATGCAGTGGGACTATGAAAGACTCTGCCTAGCAACTTACCAAAGCAAATGCTGAGACTCATAACGAAACCTTGGGCAGAGTTCAGGGAATCATATGATAAAAGGGGGAGTTAATATGACAGGGAGAGGACAGGAGCTCCACAAAGACAAAATATATCACGGCATGGGGGTCCTCTATGAGACTGTTTCTCCGACCAAGGACCATGTATGGATATAACCGAGAACCCCTGCTCGGATGTAGCCCATGGTAGCTCAGTACCCAAGTGGGTACCCTAGTAAGGGGAACAGGGACTATTTCTGACATGAACTCAAGGACTAGCTCTTTTACCTCCCCTCTGCCTCCTGGGAGGAACAGCCTTGCTAGGCCACAGAGGAGGACATTGCAGCTAGTCCTGAAGATACCTGATAAGCTAGGGTCAGATGGAAAGGGAGGAAAACCTCCCCTAACAGTAGACTTGGAAAGGGGCAGGAAGGAGATGAGGGAGGGAGGATGGGATTGTGAGGGAATAAGGGAGGGGGCTACAGCTGGGATACAAAGTAAATAAACTGTGATTAATATTAAAAAATAAAAATTAAAAAATACTTTAGATACATGATAAAGACAGAAGACAGATAAATACACAGATGATAGATAAATTATGATAGATAATGTACAAAAGATACAGGAATAAGTAACTAACTAACATTTATTCAGACATGAATTTATTGAAAAAATGTGTATTTTAAAGAATGAATCTTGAATTCTATTAATACACATACTTAAAGGATAAAAGAAATACTTTTTGGAGAAAATACTTAAAAGAAGAAAAAGATACATTTGGGTTATGATGGAAATTTAAATACTTTCTCATATTTATCTCAGTCAAATCACTTTACCAAAGAGCACTGAAAATGGTCTGTTCAACTTTCTCAAAAAGTTTCACAAACAAGTAAATTTCTATGTAGTTTAATAAATATAGACCCCTTCCATCAGAAAAGAATGAGATAAGAGTGTTTTCTCAGCATTTTGATGGTAAAGTGCCAAATTTTGCTTCTCTAAGCTCCCATCTTTATAACACCAAAGTAAATCTTTCATATGTCTCTAAAAAGCAAATTGGACACAACTTGATCATCCCCCACTTGAAATCAAGACCTATATGGAAAATCCTGAGAAACTGTTTTTGTTACCATCTGTAACTATATCACCACCACATAAACAAACAATAAAACCTGTTATTTTTTCAAAGCTGATGTTAAAAAACATTTATCACATCTTGAAAGTGAGTAGATGTGAATAGTAACAACAGCAATAGGAAAATGCCTACTAATTAGTAGCACTGTAATTACTCTCCACTCAATCTATCTTTAAAAAGTAATTGCAGGATGCTCAGAAATTGCATTTAAAAATCATACTAGTGTTTGGAAATACCCTTATCATCTATTGGGTTGTTTCAATAGCCATGACAAGGATAATGATATATAAATGAATCAGAGGTCAACCTCAGATAAATTTGGAAAATATAATAAAAATAAAACAAATTTAGAAAGTATGAATAAGTCATATATAATTTACTTAGAAGTAGTTTTAGAATGCCATATTTTATATGAAATGCAAAATCTTCTACATAAGAGTAAGACAAAGATTTTCAAAGATCAATGCCCTTTTGAATATGTACAAAGGTATCAGAAATAAAAATTACTGAATTCTTCAAACTGATTTCATTTCATTCTAACCACATTTTCCAGATGCAACTCAAGAAAAGAAATAAAATTTGGAGTCTGGGATACAGGGTTACAATAAATACACAGGGGTAAAATAAAAGTCAGTCACAGAACAAGCGAAATATATTGAAGTTTTCCCTGGAGGAACTAAACACTCTTACCTTGGGAGAAACCCAGAGGCTCTAAAGAAATGTTACATAACACAATATCCACACAAGGACAAGAACGGATGATTGATGAAGCCAGAGGGACACACCAAGCACAGTGAAACACAAACATATGGGCAGGTGGGAAATAGTCATGAATATCAAAAGAGACGAGGGCAGATGAGAAAACGGTTTTATTGTGCAGCACCTGTTCTAATTTAATGAAAATCCACTACAAGGTTGTTTCAAATTACAGCAAAGTATTTAAAATCACAACCAAGTAGCCATGTAGGAAAAAAAAAACTATATTAAAAAGTGAAAAATCTAAATTTTTGGCTTCAGGTTTGACTTTAAACTCACTTCTGTATAAATGTGTATAATTAGAGGGGCAGATAGAAACACCTATAAAACAAGATTTTGTTTACTACAAATTTTGTGTTATATATCCTTAGTTGAATAGAAAATCACTCCGTTTCTGTGATGCAGAAGTTTCTGAATTTTGAGTAGTATTTCAATAAGTTAGGCTGATATCAGCAAATAGACAAAGATGAAATTATACTTTGATTTTAAGTCCATAATTTAATAACATTAAAACTTAATTTAATGTTATTCAAATATTTTGGCTAAGCAATAATAAAAGTGAGTTGAAAAACTATAACTAGGAATTTAATAGCTGTTTTTTTCCTTTATAGTTTTGCAATCTATGGTGTCAATCATCAAAGTTACCTGTAGTCTACAAATTTAAGTAGATATTATTGTCTTGAATCTTGGCTGTAATATCAGCACTTCAGAAGCTGAAAAAGGCAGTATGCATGTTTGAATTCTGCCTGTGTTATTCAGTGATTGCTCTGCCAGCTTCAGTCATGAGTCAAGATGTTCTCACAAAAATAATAATTTTCAAATACAATACTAAAATAAAACAAAATTTACATATATATGCATACATGAATACATAACAGAAAATTCCAGAGAAACAATCTCTTTTTTTTTACTCTTTTGAAAAGATTTATTTACTTTTACTTTATGTATATTAATGTATATATTTACATATGTATATTTTTTATTAATTACACTTTATTCACTTTATCCCCCCATAAGTCCCTCCCTCCTCCCCTCCTCCAGCCCCATCTTCCCTCCCACTTCTTCACATATGCCCCTCCCCAAGCCCATTGATAGCGGAGGTCCTCCTCTCCTTCCTTCTGATCTTAGTCTATCACATCACATTAGGAGTGGCTGCATTGTCATCTTCTGTGGCATGGTAAGGCTGCTCTCCCCTCAGGGGGAGGTGATCAAGGAACAGGCCAATCAGATTATGTCAGAGGCAGTTCCTCTTCCCATTACTATCTAACCCACTTGGACACTAAACTGCCATGGGCTACATCTGAGCAGGGGTTCTAGGTTATCTCCATGTCTGGTACTTGGTTGGAGTACAAGTCTCCGGGAAGACCCCTGTGTTCAAATTTTCTGATTCTGTTGCTCTTCTTGTGGAGTTCTTGTCTCTCCAGATCTTACTATTTCCATCTCCTTTCATAAGATTCCATGCACTCTGCCCAACAGTTGGCCATAAGTCTCAGCATCTGCTTTGATAGTCTGCAGGGCAGAGCTTTTAAGAGGCCCTCTGTGGCAGCAGGTTCCTAGGTTGTTTCCTGTTTTCTTCTTCTTCTGATGTCCATCCTCTTTGCCTTTCGAGATGGGGATTGAGCATTTTAGTCACAGTCCTCTCTCTTGATTAGTTTCTTTAGATGTACAGATTTTGGTAGGTTTATCCTATATTATATGTCTATATGAGTGAGTATATAACATGTGTGTCTTTCTGTTTCTGGGACAGCTCACTCACGATGATCCTTTCCAGGTCCCACCATCTCTTTAAATGAATTAGAAGACAGGATATTACCCTTATTATATGAACTCACTTTTATGAAAATCTGACTTTTTTAAAGTTAAGCATGTATGGGTTATTTTTTCTCATTGTTATGACTAAAGCATACGACAGAAAGAATTTCATCATTAAGAGGTTTTTTTTTTTCTCTCAGATTTCAGCAGTTTTAATTTGTCTGGGCAAGAAAATCATGGGAAGCAATTGGTATAAAATTGTCCCTGTTGCGGTATATAGAAAACACAGAGCTAGACCCAATACCAGATATGAGTTAAACCCTTAGAAGTCATGGCATAATTCATCACACTTCCTTTTTATTTTTAATGTGTTTTTTAAATATATATGTATATATATATATATATACACACATATACATATATATTCACTTTTCAGTCCAATCTTAGCCTCATTCCTCTTCTTCTCCTAGTCTCACCCTCTTTCCTTCTTCCCTGTATCACAGCTCTCCTACTTATCCATCCCAGCACATTAAGACACATCAATACGTATCAGGACTGAGCACATCCTCTACCATTGTGGGACTGCATGGCAGCCCTGAGAGTGGGAAGTAACCAAAAGGCATATAAGAGAGTCCTTGTCAGAAATAGCTCCTGCTCTCCGTACCAGGGAACTCGTGAAGAAGACTAAGCTGTCCATTGGATACATATATGTAGAAGGTGCAGTCCATATTTGGTCCTTGGTTTGTGTCCGCAAGACCCCTGGGACAAGTTAGTTGGCTCTATCTTCTTGTAGAGCAATCAGTCAACTGAAGGAGATCAAGGGGATTCCAATTGAAAAGGACGAAGTCAAAGTATCACTTTTTACAGAAGTTATGATAGTACATATAAGTGATATCAAAAGTTCTTTCAGGAAACTCCTATACCTTGTAAACACTGACAGCTAAGTGGCTGGATATAAAATCACCCCCCCCATCAGTAGCCCTCCTATACAGAAGCAATAAAAGGGCTGAGAAAAAAAAAGGAAAACCATACCCTTCACAATAGCCACAAATAATATAAAGTATCTTGGTATAAGTTTAAACAAGCAAGCGAAAGCAAGAAAGAGCTCAAAGAGGGGGAACAGGATAGTGGAGGGAAATCACTCTAGCAGAGACCCCTACTAGAGGGGAACTTGGAGTGTGAAGAGGACACCCTCCAAACAGATTGGACTCCCAGTAGAAAGAGGAGAACAGCAATTCACCCACAGAAAATTTGACCCAAAATATACACTGCCTATGAGATGTGCAGGGATAAAGATAGAGCAGAGATTGAAGGAATGTCCAAAGCAAGGCTGGCCCAACCTCAGACCCACCCCGTGGGAGAGAGCCAAGCACTGACAGACACTGTTAATGACACTCTGCTCTGCTTGTAGATGGGGACTTAGCATAGCTGTCTTCTGAGAGAGCCCACCCAGCAAGGGATTGAAACAGACGCTGAGACTCACAGTCAAACATTGGTGGGAGCACAGGGGACCTTGTGGAACAGTGGGGGGGTATAGAAGAAACTGGAGGAAAGAGGTGTTCCACAGGCCAAACTTTTTAGAGGCTCCACATCCCTCTACATAACGCCATGAGTTGGGAACCACCATTTGACCCATGAGCCTTTGAGGAATATTTCAAATGCAAACAGAACGGGCTGTTCAAGGAGAAACATAGTGTTTGGGGTTGGATCCTTAAAATAGTTTCAAGTACCTATTAGATCTTTGAATTTAATTCTCTTGAGTCTAGACAGCCCAGCTCACATGCCCTCATTAATTGAGAGATACCTTTAAATGCCACTGAGAAGTCATTAAATACATTAGAGAATGGTCACTTGTAATCTTCTATATTTGTAGAGATTATAATTTAATAAAAAAATTTCTGTTTTCTTTTTTATCCTCCAAAATGCTCCAATACACCCCTTCCAGCTTTTCTTGAAATTAATGGGCTCTTTTCTTCCACTGCTTGCTCTTACATTTATGTAAGTATATGTTTATAAATATATTCCTAAATATAACCTGTTCAATTCACTTGCTGTTACTTGTACTTATGTTTTCAAGACTGACCTTATGTCACAGGATAATGAATTGGTGCATACTTCCCTAGTAGGGAAGACCCCTTCCTGATCCCAGCTCTTCCCAGTTGCCTACAGCTCTTTGTGTAGAGTTGGGGTTTTGGGGGATTTTTTATGTTCTGTTTTCCTCATAATTTAATATAATATTGAACTACCATAACCAATTGGTTTCCCATAGTAAGGGGAACAGGGACTATTTCTGACAGGTCTTTGACCTCCCTCCCCCACCCCCAAGCTAGGAGCAATCCTGCTAGGCCACAGAGGAGGACTTTTCAGCCAGTCCTGAAGATACCTGATAAAACAGGGTCAGATGAAAGGAGAGGAGGTCCTCCCCAATCAGTGGACTTGGAAAGGGGCAGGGAGGAGATGAGGGAGGGTAGGATTGGGAGGGAATAAGGGAGTGGGATACAGCTGGGAAACAAAGTTAATAAAATGTAACTAATAATAATAAACAATAAAAAAGAATTTAATATAATATTTTTGTTTGTTGTTCAGAAATAACTTAAGTTTGGGTGGGTAGGGAGGGAAAGAGTCTCTGGAAGGTCTTGGGAAAATGAAAGAATATAATCAAACTATATTAAAATTTAAAAATAAAATCATTATAGTAAATAAAGAAACTATTTTTAAAAAGAACAAAATGACCAAAAATCCACAAAAAATTAAATTTATAAAACTGATGATTCACACATCATAAAATAGTAAGGAAAAGCTGGAATGCAGTATCCTATAGACATATGTCCTTTAGCATGGTTACTTATATAATTAGCTATCAATATGAAATATGTAAATAAAATTTCATTTTAATTTTATTCATTCTTATCATTTCACGTTTCTTAAGACATAAAAATAGTTCTTATAAATTAATCATATTTCATATATATTTTAAAAACAGATTGAGGAATAGGATAATGTTAGTAACGATTTAGAAATTCCTTCCAGTCATCGATAGAAGAGAGGAAACAGGGCTGGAGCCTACCTCAGATGTCCTCTCAAAGACTCCAACCAGCAGGGGAGTGAAGCAGATGTAGAGACTCACAGCCAAACTTTGGACAGAGCACATGGAGTCTTGTGGAAGAAGGGGCATTCAGAAGAATCCAGAGGGGACAGGATACTTCCCCTATCAATGGAGTAGGAAACAAGTATAGGGGAGGGGAGAGGGAGAGGTTGGACAGGGAGGAGATGAGGGAGGGGCTACAACTGGGATACAAAGCGAATGAATTATAAATAATAATAATAATACTTTTTAAAATAGTAATAATAAATGTAAAAGCATTGCTTTCATTTAACAACCATAGCAATGCATATTTTTATTCTTAGTTTTACTTCTATAATTCTATCAAAAATTATAGAATGGTCATTGATGTTACATTCCTTCTAAAATCTTAAACAGCACACACACACACACACACACATACACACACGCACACACACCACACAAACATGCATGTGTGTGTACATGTAAACACATTGTGAATATGTAGTAGAATATTAGCTTAGATAGTGTTATTTGGCTTAGCAGAAGAACAGGTGCGTTACTTTTAAGAATTACAGAAGCTTTCTTTTCCAGGTGGTTTTCTTTACCTTCACCAAGACAAATCTCAAGATACAATAATTTATCATTTAATTTTTCCACTATTAAACGGGATGTGATTATTTGGAATCTCCTTTACTTGAAAAGTTGCCTGTAGTTCATATGTCAGTACAAGGTATACAGTGATGTAAGTTTGAAGAAAAGTAATGTCTTATTAACTTTTATTTTTAGTTACCACTTAAAATTTATGTTACATAAAAAACTTAACCATATATATCTTATTTTATATCTGAATATGTGGCATCATGATGGGTATCTATAAGTAGTACATCAGAACATATTTCAGTTTCTTACTGACACTAGTTTTGAAAATGGTACCTGTCAAATCCCACATAGCAGATTATAGGGGAAAACCATGTCTTCTCTGGACTGTAGGAAGACTCCAAAGAACACTGGTGATGACAGTTCTGGATAGAAATTCAGAGTTTTCCAATAGATTGTGTAAAATAACTGTAGAAGACAGTGCAGATATAATGATTGCTTACTTCAGAACAAGTTATCCATCCAGAGAGGATAACTAGGGTCCTGTAAGACACCAATTAGATTTATTTGGAATCTCAAAGTAATGAGACTGAATCAGGCAGTTCTGCTAGTCACAAAAACAATCTAATAAAAGACAATTGTAAACAATAGCAATCTTTCAGATGCCAAATTCCTGAGGAGTTCAACTCATTGAAAGGACGTGTATTTCTACCATAGGAAAATCCATAGTAAAACCAAGAGGAGGAAAAAGGAGCCTGACAAGTTCGGAGCCCACGGATTTGCATAAGAATCTGTGTACTTTGTGGAAACTGTAAATCAAACACTCAAGAGAAGCTTACATAGATGAGGACTTGAAGTTTAACGAAGCAGATGGTCTGATGCTAACACCCAAAATGTACTTGGCTGTTCCCTGGAGCCAAAATTGAATAAGCCAAAAAATGGATTATAAAAATCAGCAAAATAAATGAGACAAAGGGAGAAAGATAAGAATGAGGTCAGAGCACAGCCAATGCTCTTTCTCCTCTGAGGGAGCTAGGGAGGCCATTCAAACACTTCTGAACTAACACAAACTAAAGCAAATATTACATTAGTACTGTTTAGTTGTGTACTTGTACTGTCTGTGCAATTATTTTTGTTTAGCATGTAAATGTTCTAGGTGCTGAACTGGACAGATTCTTCACTTAGTTCTCAGTGTTGCATATTCTGTTTTTGGCTTCTCTGACACTGAGAAATGAAAGCAGGCAGTCAGTACTCACAACGAGTGCTACAACCTACATTTCTAACAACTCTAACTCAAGGATAAGATAACACTGCTGGGTTTTACTATGGATTGAATGCATATGTGGAAATCTTAAGCCTTACTTAAGATGTGAGCTTAATTGAAGATGTAATCATGATAGAATTAAGTTTAAATGGAATCATTAGAATGGGCATCAAAAAATGCTATTAGCATACTAATGAAAACATGACATTGGGAACACATACAAACATTCAGGTAACAGAATTGAGATATGATGTTTTTAAACTAAGGAACACCACCAGCATAGCACCAGAAATGAACAAAGGGGCAAGAACACAAACTGCTCATGCAGAAGATCCCAGATCAGTTCCCATCCCCCACATGACTATTCACAATCACATGAAACTCTATTTCAAGGATATGTGATGCCCTCAGTAGGTCACAGCAGGCACTTGGTATACATATGATACACATACATAGAATTCCTACAGAACACATACACACACAGATTATGAGAAAATGATTATTTTATATGAAATATATTTGATGGAAATAACTGTAGGCTTACATATATATTTTTTTTACCAAACCTACTTTATTTAAGGTTCTTAAGCAACTTTACCTCCCTTTCAACTCCCCTGCAATCATACGAAGGAGAGTAATAGGAAAGGGGCTGTAGAGAACTTTTTTCTACTTCCTGCTAATCAGGGTCCATGGGTTGTTATAGGAGTGCCAGACCAGTTGTCAAGATACCAGCAGTCCAGTCCAATGGCCAACACAAAGTCAGTGAAAGCCACAAGACCAAGTTGGATTGCCCAGAGAAGCTTTCTGGAACATTTCTCTCTGTGAAGTCAAGTGTTGAAGTACAAAGATCAGTTCAGCGAAGTGGATCCAAAAGCAATATCTCCCGTGTCCGGGCTCTGGATATGTCCTTTCCTCAGAGTCGATAGATACATGTTCTCATATGGCCAAAGTCATGCCCCTCGAACGTGAGCAGTCACAGCAAACATCATATGCCCTCACACAAGCCAACCTGGGCAAAATATCACGTGCCCAGCAAGCAGCTACTGATCAAATGACAAAATTGAGACTTCAAAGAAACTAGAAATTTCCACTTCAAATAACCCTGTCATCCTGAACTACAAACCATAAAATTTACAAAGTTGTCTTGTTTTCAGGCCACTTCTTGCAGTACATTGTATAAATCATTCCTAGACAACTGATTTATTTATTACTCCACATACACAATTTAGTTTACAATCATCTGTTTTATCTTCTTTTTAACTCTCAGATCTATCCAACCAGTGAGAATGCTGCTTTCAAAAGAAAAGTCATTTTGATTTTCATTTCCCTAATGGCTAATGAGGTTGAGCATTTCTTTAAGTGTTTCTGTGCCATTCGATATTCCTCTATGGAGAATTCTCTATTTAGCTGTGTTCCCCATTTTTAATTGGATTACTTGGTTTGCTGCTTTTCAGCTTCTTCAATTCTTTATATATACTGGATATTAGCTCTCAGATAAAGGGTTGGTGAAGATTCTTTCTCAATCTGTAGGCAATCATTTTGTTTTGATGATGGCTCAATGTCATTAGCTATTAGGAAAATGAAAATCAAAACGACCCTGAGATTTCAACCATCAAAATGGCCAAGATGAAAAACTCAAGTGATAACACATGGCTGGAGAGGTTGTGAAGAAAGGGGAAACCTCTTCCACTGCTCGTGGGAATGTAAACTTGTACAACCACTCTGGAAAGCAATCTGGGGCTTTCTCAGAAAACTAGGAATAGCACTTCCTCAAGATCCTGCCATACCACTCCTAGGCATATATCCAAAAGCAGCTCAAGTACACAATAAGGACATTTTGCTCAACCATGTTTGTAGCAGCTGTATTTGCAATAGCCAGAAGCTGGAAACAGCTCAGGTGGCCCTCAGCTGAAGAATGGATGCAGAATTTGTGGTACATCTAGGCAATGGAATATTACACAGCAATGAAAAATAAGGAAATCATGAAATTTGCAGGTAAATGGTGGGACCTGGAAAGGATCATCCTGAGTGAGCTGTCCCAGAAACAGAAAGACCCACACAATATATACTCACTCATATAGACATATAATATAGGATAAACCTACCAAAATCTGTACTTCTAACGAATCTAATCAAGAGAGAAGACCATGACTAAAATGCTTAATTCCCATCCCAAAAGGCAAAGAGGATGGACATCAGAAGAAGAAGAAAACAGGAAACAACCTAGGGACCTGCCACAGAGGACCTCTGAAAGGCTCTGCCCTGCAGATTATGAAAGCAGATGCTGAG
>REGO01001176.1:198575-213649 GCA_010120015.1 Rhombomys opimus
CAATCGTAATACAGATTTTATTTATTTGTGTTAGTGTGCTTCCTTAGCTATAAGCACAGATTTGTACATATGTGTATTTATAACTGAGTCACACGTATACTGTGAATATTTACCAACTTTTATTCATTAATTTTACAAGAATTCTTTCTGTGCACAAGGTGACTGCATAATCAAACTAGGAGCAGTATAAGTTTGTCTTATTATTGCAAATTAAATGCAAAGTTTGTTTTGTTTGGTTTTGGTTTTTCATTTTTCTAAGTTTTGGGTACAGGGTAAAGTCTACTTACGCTTTGTGGTGTCAGTGTCTTCTTGTCTTCACACCTGTTAACATGTCATGTTTATACACGTCCTGTGTGAGATGAGTATCAGATACAATGCCTCAAAATGTGTTAGACAAACTACGTAGTGACTATTAAAGACTTATTGTGGGTATAGCTTGGAACTTAAAAGTAGATTTAAAAATTCAGTCATCTTACAAAAATTTATCTATTCATGGAAACTAAGGAATTGAAGTGAATTAAAATCCAGGTTCAGTATACTTTAAATGTAATTATGGTCTCAGAGAATGAGACATAAGTTAAGAAACAGTAAGTATGTTTATATTTTTCCACACTAATTTTACTGAGGTAAGAGGAAAGAGTTTGGCATGCTAATGATAGGATGTTGGGAATGCTTCGTCAGCATTCTCCTCTATGTTTTGTGAGTCACAGAAGTTCCTTTTGGTGATGGCATTGCAAGTCCTTAGTGACCAATCAATATTTTCTAAAACAAAAGTTTCATATTAATCATCATTTCAGGTTTTGAATTGTGAAACAATATGTGCATATTTGCAACAAAGAGAGAAAGAATGGGAGAACTGTGGACTTTTTGAAAATTTATTTTATTTGAATATTATTTTAAACAGCTAAACGACTGGAAATCTACAAGTGCATGTACAAAGAAAGATCAGAATGTTTTAAAGAGGCAATGCCTATTGGCTTTCATCTATACAGTTATATCAAGAATAAAAATAAAATTGTGTCTCTAAAGACTGCAAGCTACATAAAACTCATTCCAGATAAAAATTTATGGGCCACCTTTGAACTCTGATTCCTAAATTCTCTAGACTGGAACTTCTCAGACAAGACTGATTATTAATCACTCAAATTCTATCTTCATTTTATATGAACTGTGATTTTTCCACTAGGTTTTTATAAAAGGATGACTAAGCACACTGGGAATTCAAATTTAAAAAGCCTCGTATTTTTTTATATTGAATCAGATATCAAAAAGTCACAGACTAGGATGCAAAAAAACATGAATTTTAAGGTAAAATTTTATGATATCAAAGACATATTATCTTGTGGTCATAAACTCACTCATTCTCCTGCCTAAAACGCAGACTATGGACTGCTGTGTTTAGCTGAGAGTCATTTCCACGGCGTAACCTTTATATTCTTAATGGATCTTTTCACTGACCATTTTCAATATGCAGCAAAAAATTTTGAAATTTTTACTTATTATTGTTGTATGCATGTGTGTTTTGTCTCCACATGTATAGCATGTTTATGCAGTGCCCACGGAGGCAAGAAAAGTCATCAGTTACAGGCAGTTATGACCTACCATGTGGCTACTGAAAATTGAACACAGGTACTCAAGACAAGAAGCCAGTTCTGTTAACCTCTGGGCCATCTCTCCAGCTCCAGTAGTTGGTAAATGCTTATAACAGGTACTAATGGCCTAATAGTAAGCAGTTATCATATTCATTCACTCCAGAATAGAAGAATGCAGTTTGAAGCTTCTTTCATGGAAAATATGGGATTTTGAGTTCTAGTCAACTGAATATGCAAGTAAAAACATCCACTTCCATACTGCAGCTAATAAAAATGTTCTCTAAGACTGTCCAATTTTCCTCCTCTAACGTTAGGAATGAAAGGACCCATGACCTTTAGTAGACGCAACTCAAACTGCATGTAGAGAAATTTGTAACAACTACCTGTATAAGGCAGGCCAGTTCTTGAGCAACAGATATTTTTCTTATATTAAGACAGTAAAGTTTGAGGATTTTATGTCAGTAATTATATGCTATCGAATGATTCCAGGTCTCCAAAACACATAGTGCCTAATTTATGAAAGTATACGCTTTCAGGAGATGGCGTAGTTATATTCTGGTGAGGACCTTTTATGTTTAACACTCCTTACATTTTGCTACTTTATAACAGGGCAGGCAGAACAGTAAGCTTTCTGGATTCTTCCTATGAGAGAATAAATCCCAGTTGTGAGAGATACAACTTCTTGGTTTATTACCATTTTAGTGGTTGTGAAACCTAAAAATAAGGTGTTGTTATCTAATGAGAAGTTAATTCCTGTCATCTGATATAGAAGGAACGACACAGCAGGAAAGGAAGTACATTAGACAAGTCCTCTTTTTTTCCTTTAGAGACACTTATGTGTCCCAGGTTCTCATTATCAGGATGTAATGTAAACCAAATTGTTTACAAAAAGATTTACCTCCAAGTACTGTCTGTAGGTTAGTTTCCAGCACTTAAAGTTTGAGAGGAGCACATTCAAACAATATTATAGTAATAGTAAGATTTAATTTACAACAAATAAACTTTGCATTATTCCAATATTTAGTCATGGCTTTTATTCATAGATTTTTAAAATGTTACCAAGTAGAAAAACACATAGGTTTTTAATTACCTTCCAAGCCCAGGTAAGACACACTTCACTCATAGCAAATAGCAGGCTGGACATTATTTTACAAGAATATTTACTAGCCTAACATTTTGGTAATTCTCTTCTTTCTGTATTTTTGATAACATTACTTCAGTGTGGCTCTACATATACATTCCAAGAGGGACAGCAATCAGTGTGCCATGGTGACATTGAGAATTTATTTAGAAAAAGTTCCAGGGTTTTCGGTTTTCTTTTCAAATCGATTTTTCTTACAAAGTATGAAGCATTTAGGCCCCAAAGACTGAATGTCTGAATACACACACACACAAAAAAAAAAGTGGAATCTTGTAATTTGTACCATCTGAGAAACATTTGGCTTATAAATATGTAAACAGGATTCAACAACCACTACATTCTTGGAGCCTCCCCAGATGTGTTTTCAAAGGGTTGTTTGGGGCCTGCATTTTATGGTTTTCCCTTTTTATTCTAAGTGTCCTGAAATATCACAGAAAGGGCAAGTGATTACCACATGAAGCTTTCTTCCAAATATGAAATATGCATGAGACATTCTTAGAGAAACACTGTATTTGCTGAGCTGATTTAACATCTTTGGGGGCTTAGTCTTAGTGTCTTCATTAGGCCTTCTAGAATACAGATTTGCATAAGAAACAATACTCAATTTAAATAAAACATTTGTTCTCTTAAGTATATGTTATAGGGAAAGCCTTTTTCTTTGTTTATAAAATTCAAATACTAGAAACAGTAAAATGTTGTATGAATATACTTCTTTAGAGACAAAGCCTTTTATTTTAATATTTGAATACAGTTATTTTCTTTATGTTACATGTTCAAATGTATGTTTTATTTTCATGGTGATGCTTATTCTAATCTTGGAAATCATCAGGTTTAGTTAGGTTTGCTTTTAAACATGTAACATACGCTGTCTACTAATTAATGAAGCTAAAATTGATCATGACCATAACCCTTATGACAGTGCTCCCCAAGTTCAGGGATTTTTTAGCTGTTTGCTACAACCTGGCTTATTCTCACCTGAGAAATGAAACATGAGTAGGCATGGGTCTGGAAATATAGACCCTTGTCCTCTTGTCCTAATACCATGAAACAATTACATAAGTATTCATAAATTTTTAAAGTAATATAACAAAAGAAAATTAAAACTAATATGTGTTTCAGGCACATTGGTAGCTACATGAGATAGACTGATTACTGCAGAACAGGGACACCTCCAACATGCCACAGATACATTCAACTGGCCTTATCAATTTGTGGGTTGGTAGACAATACACAGATGCTTATATGTTCCAAAAATTGACTTGTGCCAAGACTGTTATGTCATATATTTAAGTAGGCAATACATAGCTGTTAAAAAGAATACTAAGGGGGAGTTTGGGGCATGGCAAATATATTCGAAGAAAATTTAGCTCTCAAATTGCAAAACACCCACCTCTTTACATTATTGAAGTCCTAATAATTCAATCAACCATTATAGTTACAGGAACTCTTGTTCACTTTTAAGACATTAATAACAGTAACAGTGAGACATGTACTTTTTTATCTTTTATTAATTACACTTTATTCACTTTGTATCCCCCCTGTGGTTCCCTCCCTCCTCCTGTCCCAATCCCTTCCTTCCTCCACCCTCTGCATGCATGCCCCTCCCCAAGTCCACTGATAAGGGAGGTCTTCTTCTCCTTCCTTCTGATCCTAGTCAATTAGGTCTCATCAGGAGTGGCTGCATTGTCTTCTTCTGTGGCCTGATAATTCTGCTTCCCCCTCAGTGGGAGTTAATTAAAAAGCAGGCCAATCAGTTCATGTCAGAGACAGTACCTGTTCCTATTACAATGAAACCCACTTGGATAATGAACTGCCATGAGCTACATCTGTTCAGGGGTCTTAAGTTATCTCCATGCATAGTCCTTGGTTGGAATAGCAGTCTCCGGAAAGACCCTGTGCTCAGATTTTTTGGTTCTGTTGCTCTCCTTGTGGAGTTCCTGTCCTCTCCAGATCTTACTGTTTCCCACTTCTTTCCTAAGATTCCCTGCACTCTGCCCAACAGTTGGCCATAAGTCTCAGCATCTGCATTGATAGTCTGCAGGGCAGAGCCTTTCAGAGGTCCTCTGTGTCAGGCTCCTGACTTGTTCCCTCTTTTCTCCTTCTTCTGATGTCCAGCCTCTTTGCCTTTCTGGATAGGAATTGAGCATTTTAGCAAGAGTCCTCCCTCTTGATTAGTTTCTTTAGGTGTACAGATTTTAGTAGGTTTATCCTATATTATATGTCTATATGAGTGAGTATATACTGTGTGCATCTTTCTGCTTCTGGCATAACTCACTCAGGATAATATTTTCCAGATCCAACCATTTACCTGCAAATTTCATGATTTCCTTGGGTTTTTTTTGTTTGTTTGTTTGTTTTGTTTTGTTTTGTTTTTTATTGCGGAGTAATATTTCATTGTGTAGATATACCACAATTTATGCATCCATTCCTCCATTGAGGCTAAGATCAAAAACTGAAGAGAGAACACATGCTGGAGAGGTTGTGAGAAAGGGGAACCCTCCTCCACTGCTGGTGGGAATGTAAACTTGTACAACCACTCTGGAAAGCAATCTGGTGCTTTCTCAGACAACTAGGAATAGTGCTTCCTCAAGATCTAGCTATACCACTCCTAGGCATATACCCAAAAGAGTCTCAAGTACACAATAAGGACATTTGCTCAACCATGTTCATAACAGCCTTATTTCTAATAGCCAGAATCTGGAAACAGCCCAGATGCCCCTCAGTGGAGGAATGGATGCACAAATTGAGACATGTACTTTTAATTATATAAAATGATAACCATGAACATAAAAATATAGTAAAATTCATGTTTTGTATCCCAATAATCACCAATTTTTATTTTCATTTTCTCTGTATATATATGAAGTCCTTCTATTGCAAACTTACATTTTATTTATTAACTTAATCTATTAAAGGCATGTATGTTGAATTTTTTTATGTAAAAAATTAGCTATCAAAATCTTTAGTGTGGGAAATATAAGGTCCAGAGAGTATATTCCACATTGTTAAAACACAAATTTATGTATAAGTAATATTTGAAAGAATGGACATAGCTCTGTTTCAGTAAATATTTGATAATTTTGTAGATGTGTATGTAAATGATAGAGCCATGTCCATATATGTATTTTACATATGTATATAATATTTTATCTTCTGAGCACTGTGTGTTAACCCAACTTAAATCTTATAAAAACCACATGTCTCATAACATGTATTATTATTTCGTTTACTTAATACAACACTGGCAACAATTTTAATAACCCCATGTTTTTCAAATGAAACAAAATGTATACTCAGCGCATGGTGTTGATATATTTGTGTACACATAAACACACGTATTTTTAACAGTAATAACTAAGCAGGACGAGGCTATCAGTGTGAGAGTGAAGAGTACATGGAAGAAGTTGGGGCAGGGGCTCGGGAATGGCCAGACCACAGAGAGGGGAAAAGTAATGTAGTTATATTTTAATTAATTATGCCTAAAATACAACAGTAGGCACTACAGTGCAAGAACTGTATGTCCTTCTTATAAATCAAACACCATAATAAATATAGCCTAATATTTAGGAGGAAAGCCTAAGGCTGCACATGTGAATATAACGGCATCCTGTGCTTTAGAAATTTTAGAAGTTAGCATATATTGCTCAAATATCTCTTGTATCGGAACCTGAGGGTACTCACCTGAGTAAATGAACGGACTGGCCACTGTTTTCCCTGGAAAGTTGCACATTTCTACAGCTCTGTATCCTTTCGCCACACCTTCCCAGTGCCTGTCTGCATACAAACCCCGCATTAACTGAGCTCCCTGAGTCCAGAAATTAACACCCTAAAGACGTCTTCATAAGACTAGCCCATAATGAGATAGCATCAAGTTAGTTCCTCTGCGTATATTTAATTCAACTTGATCAACACATTTTCTGGTAGTCACTTAGGAAGTTGCTGAACCTTGAATAAGTCCATCAAAGACAGATTACCTAATCCCCACTGCACCAATGTGAGGATTATTCTGTTATGAATGGATTCATGTTGTTATCATGCAAACGTGCTCGTCATCACTTGTTGCTTGGTTATACATGTAAATTTGAACATAAATGAGCAAAAGCCACTTTTCAAAATAAACACAAAGGCCCGATAAACATAGGAAAAATGCTCATCTTCATCTGTTACTTAAAGTGGAAATGAATATCCCTCCTCATAGGATGTCTCCACCTCCCTTCTCACCTAGATCATCTACATTTCTTTCTCTCTTTAGAAAACAAAGAGGCATCTGAGGGACAGTAATAAAATAAAATAGCCATACCAGAAGAGAACAACACAGAGGAAAAAAAAAAAAAGGAAAAAGAGCAAGAAACACAATATAGACCCAGAGACACACATTTGCACACCCAGGAACCCCCCCCCCCAAAAAAAAAGAACCCCACAAAACTGTAAGCTGTAACATATGCAAAAGATGTGTAACATTAAAAAAGTGTATAAGAGGAATCATTTTTGTGCTCTGAAAAATGGATCTAAAAGTTCTGGAGAGCAAGCAGTAGTAGGTCTGTTCAGTGTCCACCATTGAAGACAGAAGGCACGTGTGTGCCCTTTCTCCCAACTTCAGGAACTCTTCAGTGGCTAATTTCTTCAACAATTTTTTTTTTTTATTTCTTAAAGGCAAAATATTTTGTGCCCTGTGTTGCAAGACCACGATAGTTAGTAAACTCTTAATGTTTGGAAAGAGAATGACAAGACGCTTGTTTCTTCCCTTTTAAAAATGTCTTAGAGAAATATAAGTGCAGGAAAGTCCAAGAAAATGAACAGAATCATATCACTGAAAGCATTGTGTTGGAGGGGTTTGGAGGTTTTATAATAAACCCTTTTTCTCCAAGCCCATGTTACTATCCATTGAACCAAAGCTCTCGGGAGTCTAAAAAGTCAGGCGATTGGGCAGAAAGTCTAGAAATTTGGCTGTAGGACAGCATGACTTACTTTTTACAAAAAGTCTGTGGTTTTGCCTACTTTGGTGGCAGGCGAGTATATTTTAGTTACTTTGTCATGACCTTGATCTATTTGGACTTTCCCCCTGAAATTAGAAGAGTTGTGTTAGGCATTTAGTCCTGTGAGTCTTCATGCAAATGTCTACCAGTCTTGTGAGTACAGTGCAGATGACACAATTTGTGTTGTAGGAATCTCACTGCCATTCCTGTCTGCAGGTGGCTCTGTTAGGCTAGGCTCTTCACTCCAAAGCTGGGACTCATGCCCTTCTAGTTGGGAATCTACAGAAGTAATTTGAATGAGTTAAAACCAAATCTTGATAAGCAGGAGACAGCTTCCTGGTCTAGATGTACAATTAGCTTAGGTTGGAAATTACTTTAAAGATGGTTTAGGAATGTCTTTAGTCTCTGTGCAAATACCAACATGCTTATTATGCATCGTAAACCAGTTTGTATGCCTGTGTATGGATTTGTAGAGCTGGTTTCTGCTTCAAGAGAAGCTGCACCTTTGATTTTATAAGGTCCCCTCCACCCGGAACCCTATAAACGTTTGTAAATAGAACACTAAAATTTGTAGTGGTAGGATCAATTTGGGAAATATCTGCTGAGAGACCAAAAAGTTCATTTTTTAAGTACTTTGGTTAAAGAGTAAAGATTATTCCTCTTATTTTTTAAAAGAGGAATGCACTTTAACAAACACAGCTGCATGGACAATTCAAACAATTCCATGAAGTGCAGTCCCCATCCAGAAACCACACTTTCTGAAAACCGTTCAAAGCAGAGTCCACACGGGCTGCTGAGCTCACTGCCTGTAGGTTGAAGCTCAGATTCTGATGAATTGTGAGACAAGCAGGGCTGCTACAAAGAGCAATGTGAATACAGCCAGACGCTTCAGACAGGTCTGTAAAATGGCGGGTCCCGTATTTACCACTAACTAGCAAAACTGACAGAAAAACTCATAGAAATAAGCGTTTAAGAATCCTTCCTGCTGGTGTGCACTCCTTACAATAGCAGACTTTTGCAAATGGAGTTTTACAGTCTATATTTAAAAAATTGGATGTTTGTAACAAATAAAGTATGCAGAAAAGTGAATGACACAAAAAAAAGGTAGATTCTTCTGACACAACAGAGACAAAGGGCTTTCAAAGGTTATTTTGTGTTATTTTGTGTTTTCAGCCTACTGCGGGGCTTGTGGTCTACCTTTAAGAGTGGTTTGCTTCCCCTGGGAAAATTCCTTGAAGAAAACTAAATTTTCATCTTTTTTTTGAGGGGGAACTCTTTTCTTTGATTTTTTTATTGCCTTATCATTTATTACAATTTATTCACTTTGTATCCCTCTTATAGTCCTCTCCTTCATCTCCTGCTAGTCTCTCTCTCTCTCTCTCTCTCTCTCTCTCTCTCACTGTAAGTGTGTGTGTGTGTGTGTGTGTGTGTGTGTGTGTATGTATGTGTTTGATTGGCTGGCTGGCTGACTGTGTAGGTATCCGTCTGTCTGAGTCTGTCTTGATAATTTCTCACATATCTCAGGCTGCCAAGGCCTAACACCTAGGATGACTTTGAACCTATGAACCTGCCTCCACCTACCGAGCTGCTGAATTACAAGCATCTATCACTATGCTTAGTGTATGGAGTGCTGCTCACCAATCAAAAGCCCTGTCCATGCTTGGCAGTCACTATAATGCCTAATCTACAGCCCCAACACCTCAAACTTTTTGTTTTAAGTTAACAATTGCTGCATTATTTAAAACTCTCTCCAAGCAAAATAACTTTGTATCATAATGCTGCTTCCTATAGATCCTGTTCATTTTATTTCAGCTCATTGTTGGTCCAGCCAGAACAATGCAATTAAAAAAAAAATCCCACAGTTATTCTGCACCAAGTAGATAGTGAATCTGTGGCTCTATCAATTACCTTTCTGTCTGGGGCTTTCAGACTTTTTTTTAGAAAACACTTTCACTAACAGTCATGAAATATATAAAATAAAATAAAATAAATCTGTGTTAGTTATATGCATCCACTAGTCCACTGATAGGGAAAGTCCTCCTCCCCTACTATTTTACCCTAGCCTATCAGGTCTCATCAGGACTGGCTATATCCTTGTTCTCTGTGGCTCTGCAAAGCTGCTCTCCCACTCCCTACCCCCTGCCCTAGGGAGCTGAACAAAGATTTAGCCACTGAGTTTCTTCAGAGAAAGCCCTGGTCCCCTTATTAAGGAACTCACCTGGAGACTGAGCTGCCATGGACTACATCTGAGCAGGGAGTCTAGGTCCTCTCTAGGCATGGTCCTTGGTTGGCACTTCGGTCTCTGTAGGGCACCCTGGGTCCAGATTGTTTTGGTTCTGTTGGTCAACTTGTGGTGTTTCTCAAACAGTATAGACAACATAAGCAGAAGTCAGTGAATAGGACAGGAGCTTTCCACAGAGGGCCCCTGAAAGAATCTACCCAGCAGGGTATTGAAGCAGATGCAGAGAGATTCAACCAAACTTTGTGCAGAGTGCAGGGAATCTTATGGAAGACATTGGAAATAAAATTTCTATATTTTTTATGAATTTATGTATTTATATATTTATTTAACATCCCAATCATAGCCCCTTCTCACCTCTCCTCCTGGTCCCATCCTCCTTCCTTCTTTTCTCTATCCCCCTCTCATACTCCTCAGAACAAGAGACAGCCCCCCAACCAGCCCAACAAAGCATATCAAGTTACACCTGGACTGAGTGCATCCTCTTCCCCATGGCCTGGCAAAGCAGCCCCAAGACTGGAAGTGATCAAAAAACAGGCAACAGACTCCATGTCAGAGTCAGCCTCTGCGCCCCTTACTAGGAAATTCCACATAAAGCCAGAGCTGCCCATAGGCTACATCTGTGTAGCAGTCCTAGGTTGATGCTTCAGTCACCTCAAGCCCCCCTGAACCTTGATTAATTGACACTACTGGTCTGCATATGGCACTCCTGTCCCCTCCAGGTCCTTCTATTCTTCCTCCACTTTTCCACAAGACCCTAGGTGTGAGACCTCAGTCTCTGTGACTTGGTATGTACATCATTTTCTTGTGTCTGGAATACAATTTTCCTGGAGTTATCCTTCACTTCTGTCTCTTCTAATGTTTCTCTCTCCTCTTTTACATAGGTCCCTGAGTCCAGAAGAGAAGACTTTCATGAAGACTGCACATTTAGGATTGGGTGCTCCAAAATCCCTCACTCTCTGCACATTGTCCAGGTATGGGTCTCCATATTAATTGCTACCTTCTTCAAGAAGAAGCTTCTCTGTTGATGGTTGAGCAAGGGACTAATCGTTGTGCATACTAAGTATCATTTTGAATCATTTCATTGTTATGTTACCTTAGCAAGACAATAGGATTTGGTTTTCCCCAAGGTCCTTTGCCTATCTAGTCTCAAGTAATTGGTCACACTAGTAGTTAAGGCATGGGTTCAATGAGATACATATCTGTTGAAATATGCCCTTACCATCAGTTTGTGGAGCACAACCAATAGCCTTTGCAATACTCTGAGTAATTTGAGGGTTTCCATAGCAACTATTTGGCTGAGACTTAAATAGATATAATCTATTCCTGTTACTGCAGGGTTTATTTGGTGGTTTAAAATTTCTGACTGTGGCACTCTTTCACTTATTCTCTGGTAACTCCATTTAGATTATAGATAGATAGATAATATATATTATATAATTACAATTATTAATTAATAATTATATATAATATATATCATTATCATATATCAAAAATATCTATGATATATATGTACATAGTTTAGGAAGCTATTTAGAAGAAGATTTCCATATGGTTACACAATTGGTCCTTAATGTTGGTTGTTTCTCCCCATTTTTCCTCCATTACCTCTTTCTTCCATCCTTCCCCAAACTTCCGTTTCTCTATAATTATTTATTCTATTTCTCTTTCTTTGGGAGAACCTCTACTCCACTCAACTCTCTTATTAGATTCCTAACCTCTGTAGTAATACAGATTGTAGCATACATATCAAAGACTTAAAAGTTAACATCCAATTATAAGAAAGAAAATATATTTGACTTTTGACATCTGTTACCAAACTCAGGTATTTCTCTAGTTCCAACCATTTGCCTATAAATTTCATGATTTTTTAAACAGTTGAATAATATTCCATTTTGTAAAGATTACATTTTCATTATACATTCATAAGCTCTGGCTACGATAAACAGAGCTTCAATAAACATATATGAGGAAGTATCTCTGTTGTAGGATGGAAATCCCTACTTGGTATATGTCTAAGAATAGTATCCATAGGTCTTGAGGTAGATATATTGCCAAGTTCTTCTGAAGGTACCACACTGATATCTATAGTGTTGGTACAAGTTTGCACTCCTACCAACAAAGCACGAGTGTTCGCCTTTACCCACATCTTCACCAGCATGAGATGACATTCATTTTTATTGATTTTACCATTCTGGCTGGTGTGAGTTGAAGTCTCAAAGTAACTTAAATTTACATATTCCAAATGGTTAGGATGTTGAAACAAATACTTTTATGAAATGATTCATTGATGTCTTTTCTGCCTTTAAACTCACAAAGACCGAACATTGCATGTCCGTTATAGATCCTCAGTAGCCAGTCATTAAATATAAGTTGCCTAGATATTGACATAAACTTCTAGGCAACCCCATCCAACCTAGAGTAATTCCTGAGGACTCATATATTTAATGAAAGTCAAATTAAAAAAAAGTGTCTGTGGACTCCCATGGGCCCGGGTTAGCTGACCCTGTAGGTGTTGTTGTGAAGTCCTTGACCCCTCAGGCCTCCTAAACCATTGCCCCAAGTCTTCCACAGAACTCCCTGAGGTCTGTCTAATGTTTGGCTGTGTCTCTGCATCTGTTTCCATCAGCTGCTGGGTGAGGCTTCCTCTCAGAGGAATTATGCTAGGATCCTGAATTCAAGCATAGCAGTGTAACATTAATAGTTTCAGGAACTGGTTCTCTCCCATCGGGTGGATCTCAAGTAGGACCAGTCTTTGGTTGGCCATTCCCTCAACCTTTGTTGCATCTTTGTCCCTACACATCTTGTAGGAAGGAAAAATTTGAGACTAAGGTTTTGTGGGAGAGTTGGTGTCTTTCCCCCCTCACTAGAAGTCCTGTCACTAGGAGTCTCAGCTAGGGTGACCCTCTCATTGCCATTAGTGAAATAAATAAAGTCAATATTACCAATCCATGAGCACAGGATATCTTTCCATCTTCTGATATCTTCTTCAATTTCTTTCTTCAGAAACGACGTTTTTTTTTTTTATTTTTATTTTTTTAAGTTGGACTAAACATGTTTTAGAAAAGAATTTATCTATGAATTATACAAACAACTTTGATCTTCAATTTAGCACTGCCTTTTAGTCAAAAGAAGGAAGGTAGTTCTGGAAGAGAATCCATAAGAAAGTTCCAGAAAGCAGATGATTGTGAAACTAAAATACTTTACTACAAACATACTGTAGGAGCCAGGGACTTAGCGGAGCATAAAACACATATGTTGCCTGTGTATTTTGAGTATCATCACTGGTGTGTGTGTGTGTGTGTGTGTGTGTGTGTGTGTGTGTGTGTGTGAAAATGTGTGTGTGAGTGTATGTGTGTGTGTGTGTGTGTGTGTGTGTGTGTGTGTGCATGAGTATGAGTGATTGTGCATATGTGCATGCATGTGACTGGTGACTAAATTAGTATATACGATGGTCACCGTATCCTTGGAACAAATATCTTCTCCTTCGTATTTACACACTCATGCTATATATTTGTGGGTCAAGATATCCAGATAGCCACATTTTCACCTTCATCTTTTGTATAACAAGTTAAAGCTGTTTTTGGTAGTATGTACCCGTTATATTGAAGTTTAGATTTGGTTTGTTTCTTTTTTTCATCATGTATATTATTATCCTGCCTAAGTTTTTTTCTGTAACTTTACTCAAGAACCCCTAATATTTTTCCAATTAAACATCACTCAACTATGCTATTGTTTTGTTGAGCTAATAAGGCAAATAAAAGAAAACAAAAAGTAGTTATTTAATCAGTCTAGAGCACAGGATTCATTGTATTCTATTCTCTGTAAATTTTTAAGGAGTAGGGCAAGCTAATTCTTTATAATTTTCCTGAAACTTTTCATTTCAAGATGCACACACTGTCTTTATTTCATCTGTAATGTTACATGATTTCATATTTAAAACATAAGTTTCCTTGAATAATTTAAAAAAAACTTTAAAAATGTTTTCTAAGTTTGTGCTCATGCATGCCAAGCCTATTCAAGTGTGTCACAGTGTGCATTTTGAGGCAAAGGACAGTCATGGAGTCTGGTTTCATCTTTTATTAGACAAGGTTTTTGTTGTTGTTGTTTTCTGTGACTTTTCACCATAACACTGCATGTACCAGGCAAGCTGGCCTGTTAATGATGTTAATTCTCCTGTCTGAGCCTATCACGTTTCTGTGGGAAGAATGGGATTATAAATATGTGCTATGTCTCTCAGATATACGTGGATTCCGGTGATTCAAAATCAGATCTGTACACTCTTTCATCGAGTGCTTTGCTGGTTGTATCATCTTTGCAATTCTCGACTTTTAATTTTCTCTTACAAAAATGTTAATTTTTTTGGTCAAAAAAGCCCAAATCTCACCTGATACCAGGGTCAGATGAAAGGGGAGGAGGTCCTCCTTATCAGTAGACTTGGAAAGGGGCAGGGAGGAGATGAGGGAGGGAGAGTGAGATTGAGAAGAAATGAAGGAGCAGGATACAGGTGGGATACAGAATTAATAAACTGTAACTGATATTAAAAAAAATAAAAAATTAAAAAAAATCTCTGTGTTTGGAAGGTAGGGGCAGGAAAATTGAGAAGTTAAAAAAAAATGGCTATATAGTGGGTCTGAGGTAAACCTGAAAGTAAGAACCAAAACATTAATGTACAAAATTAAGTTTGCCTACGTAAATTTTCAAAAATTGAACTATGAATAATTTGGAATATAAAGCTAGTATTAAGCATTTAATAATTAACTGAATTACCTTAACTCAGCAACATAGCCAGGAAATTTTTAAATTATGTACAACATTATTTTGTTATTTGATATTTCTTTTGCTAAATGTCAAAGTATTCACACTCATTTTTTTAATTCTTTACTATAGAATGGCACTCTAAAAAAGATATTCTGAGTTATAATTAATATGAAGCCTGCATTTTACCTTGGTTCAATAATGATACCTCTTTATTTTCAAAACTGAGATATAAAATTTTATAATAGCAAAATTTAATAACCTTTTCCCATAAAAAAGATTTTGAAGTATTATGAATCCAGTAAAGAGTTATATTCTAAGAATCATTTCAAAAAAGATGCTTCTTATCTACAATTCTTCTAATTAAA
>REGO01001177.1:4845-44124 GCA_010120015.1 Rhombomys opimus
CCAGCACTCAGAAGGCAGAAGCACTTAGATCTGTGAGTTCAAGGCTAGCCTGATCTACATACTGAGTTGCATTACAGCCAAGGATACACAGTTCAATTCCTAGCAATACATGGTGGCTCACAACTGTCTATTAATTGTTTGAAGGATTTTGATGCTCTTTTCTGGCCTTAATGCAGGCAAAACACAGATACTCATAAAACAACAACAAAAATAACAACACATTTTTTATGTTTTAAATGTCTTTAAAAAAGATTACAAGGCTGGAGGCATAACACATGCCTTGTACATGTGAGATCCTGAGCTTTCTGTATGGAGATTTGAATGAGAAATGCCCCCAAAGTCTTGGTCTCCAGTTGATGAATCTGGTTAAGGGGGTTTGGGAGGAAGTATATTTCTAGCAATGGGTGTTGAGTGCTTCAGTCCTCACTCTACTTCCCATGTCACTCTTTTTGCTTCATGCTTGTGGTTCTTGAAGTGTGCTCTCAACTTACTGTTCCTGTTGCCATGCTTTCTGCTTGTGCCCATGCCTCTGTTCTGCCATCGCAGACTCGTAAACCTTAAGTTAGGTAAGGTTAAACCAGAGCGCTAAACCCAAATAAACTCTTTCTTCCATAAGTTAGTATGACATCAAGTTTTAGCACAATAGAAAAGAAATTAATATTGGTTCTCAAAAAATGACACGTGTTAGTAAACTTTTATCATGGCTAACAATCACTGCTGTTGCTTTCCCCACTTGGAACACAAAGAAGTGATTCCTAGATACTTGTACAATGGATTTGTGTAAAGCTAGAATATTCCATAGATTAGAATAGAGAATTCTAGTCAGTTCAATATCCTGAAATCCCTGAGGCTCTCTGGAATGTTGTGGGTTTTCTTTCGTATAGCAAATAAACTATCACAAAGTCTGGAATATGGTAGATTCTAAATAAAATAGTTTCATCCTTTCTCCAAAAACAGTTCTAAATGTTTGCAGTATATATATGTAGGTATATTAAGGTTTTAATATATGCTGGGCAGTTGTGGCACATGCCTTTAATCTGGGCAGTTTGGAGGCAGAGGCAGGCAGATCTCTGAGTTAGAGGCCAGACTCCTGTACAGAGTGAGTTCCAGGATAGCCAAGGCTACACAGAGAAACCCTGTTTTGAAAAAACAGTATATATATAAAGAGAGAGAGAGATTGTGTCAACTCTTTTATTTTTATTAATTACTCTTATTCACTTTGTTTCCCCCCATAAGGCCCTCCTTCTTCCCCACCCGATCCCACCCTCCCATCCTCTTCTTTACGAATGCCCCTTCCCAAGTCCACTGATAAGAGAGGTCCTCCTCTCCTTCCTTCTGATCTTAGTCTATCAGATCTCATCAGGAGTGGCTGCATTGTCATCTTCTGTGGCCTGGTGTGGATAGCCGAGGTTCAGACGCCATTACAAGATGGCGCCGGCATCCGGTCTCTGTACTGGTAACAAGCTTTGGGGCGCATGTGCTGGATGCAAAAGCATGCCAAGCTGCTGGCCGACCCCGGGCCGTCAGATGGGTAATGAGTAAGCAGCCAATCAGGGTATGACACGACACTCCACGTCACTTAAGTGCGATCAGGGCTTATTTAAGCAGCACCACTTTGGGGCCTGGGGTCTTCCTCCTTTCATTGCATGATAATAAAGCCTGCTGCAGAAGGATCCTGTTATCTGTGTGTGTTCTTGCTGGCGAGATGGTTACGCCAGCGAGATGGTTACGCCAGCGAGATGGTTATCCTTGTGATATCATAGACTCCATATGGTTATAATGGGAGAATAAAGATGTCATAATATCATTATAATGAAATGATAACTCTAGAATGTCATAATTTATTGTGATGTCATATTACCATTGTGATGTCATAATTGCATTATAATGTCATAATTCTACTTTGAGGGCAGAGAATCCATCAGGATGTCATAACTGTACTGGGATGTCATATCCTAATTCCATCATGATGTCCTAATATCATTATGAAAACATAATACCATAGTGATGTGATAATTCCATTGTGATGTCATAATACCATGATGTCTTAATACCATTGTGATGTTATAATCCCTTTATGAAATCATAATACCATAGTAAATTCATAATTCCATTATGCTGTCATAACTCTGTTGTGATGTCATAATACCATGAAGAATCATAGAATTGTGATGTCATAATATCCTTGTGATATCAAAGAATCCATAAGGTTATCATGAGAGAAGAAAGATGTCAATAACTTTACAGTGTTCTAATTCCATTATAATGCATTATGATGTCACATAAACATTATTATGTCATAATTCAATTTTGATGATATTTTACTCTTCTAATGTCATAATATAATTAGAAAAACAGAATATCATAATGACGATATAATACCGTTGGGATATCATGAGAAAATTAAGATGTCAAAAGACCATTTTGATGTCATAATTCCATTGTGGTGTCACAACACGATTATGACAAAATAATTCCATAGTGATGTCATAACACCATTGTAGTGTCATAGAATCCATTAGGATATCTTGAGAAAATAAGAATCACATAATACCATTATAAGGAAATTTTAACATTACAATGTCTTAATACCAATGTGAGGTGATAATAGCTTTATGATGTCCTAATTTCATTATGATGGGATAACTACATTGAGATTTCATGATTACATTATGATGTCAAATGCAATTATGATGTCCTTATTCCATTATGATATACTACCATTATGGTGTCCTAAGTCCATAATGAATATAATTGTGATGTCAAAATTCCATTGTAATGTCATAATTCCATTGTGATATCAAAATAGGCCATAGTGATCTAATAATAGTACCATTATGATGTCATGATGCAAATGAGATGTCATAATACCAATGTGATATCACAAAAATTCAATTGTGATGTCATAATACCATTGTGATGTTCTAATAATACCATTGTGTTCTCAAAATTGTACCACTGTGATGTCACAATACTACCATTGTGACCTCATAACAAAAAAGTCATATCATTTAAGTATAACACCATAATTTCCTAGTGATATCACAATGGTATCATTTGCCATGTCCTACTAGTACCATTATGATGTCATTATTCCTATGCGATGTCACATACTACCATTGTAATGTCACAATGTCATTGGGATATCATCATAGTACCATTGTGATCTCTTGGTAGTAACATTGTGGTATCATAGTACCATTGTGATGTCTTGCAGTGCCATTGTGATATCATAATAACGTTGTAATGTCACAGTCGCAACATTGTGATGTCACAATTCAATTATTGATATCACAATCGAACATCTGAGAAATCACAATAAGATTGTGTTGTGCTACTAGTATCATTGTGATGTCATAATAAAATTGTGATGTCACATTATGATTGTACCATTATAATTTCACCGTGGTACCATTGTGATGTCACATGTCTTCCTAGTACGATTGTGATATCATCATTCACACACATTTTCACAATAGTATCATTATGATATCACAATGTCTGTGTGATATCATAATAGTACCATAGTGATGTAATAATGACAATAAGATATCTTGGTAGTACCATTGTGATGTCATGCTACAATTGTTATGTCACAATGGTACTCTTGTGATGTCTCAATTCAATCGTAATATAATAATTTTCAAGTGATGTAACAAATGAACAATTGTAACTTGACAATATCATTGTGATGTCCTACGAGTACACTTGTGATGTCATAATTCCCTTGCGATGTCACAATGCCAGGAGAATAGTACCATTGTGATGTCATAGTACCATTGTGATGTCATAATAAAATTGTGATGTGACAATCATACCAGTGGGCTATCACAATACGATTGTGCTATCCTAATAATACCATTGTGATATCACAAACAAATTCCCTAGTGAAGGCCTAATAGAAATATTGTGATATCACAATACGATTGTGATGTCCTACTAGTACTGTTGTGATGTCACAATACCATTGTGATGAATAGTAGTACCATCGTGATGTCCTTCTACTACAATTGTGATAATAAAATTGATAACACAATACGATTGTCATGTCCTTCTACTACCATTGTGATGTTATAATTCCCTTGCTATGTCACAATGTCTTTCTGATATAATAATAGTAACATTGTGATGCCATAATGCAAGAGAATAGTATCATTTTGCTGCCATACTACAGTTCTGATGTTACAATACTACTATTGTGATATCACAATTCAATTGTAATGTCATAATTCTCTAGTAATGTCACAATCAAACCACTTTGATGTCACAATACAATTGTGATGCCCATCTAGTATTGTTGTGATATCACAAATCAATTGTAATTTTATAATTCCCTGTTGGTGGTACAATAGAAATATTTTGATGTCACAATATGATCGTGATGTCCTACTAGTACCATTGTGATATCACAATTCAATTGTAACTTCATAATGCTGTAGTGAAGGCCTTATAGAAATATTGTGAAGTCACAATATGATTGTGATGTCCTACTAGTACCTTTGTGACATCACAATAACGTTGAGATGTATAGTAGTATCATGGAGATGTCATAATAAAATTATGATGTCACATTCGTACAATTGCGATATCACAATAAGATTGTGATGTCCTACTAGTAGACTGTGATGTCATAATATCCTTAAAATGTCACAATAGTAGCATTGTGATGTCACAATGTCTTTGTGATATTGTGACTAGAGAATAGTACAAATGTGTTGTCATAGTACAGTTTTGAGGTAACAATAGTACTATTGTGGTGTCAAAAGTCAATTGTAATAATTCTCTAGTGATGTCACAATCAAAACATAGCGATGTCTCAATACAGTTGTGATGTCCTACTAGTGACACTGTGATATCACAAAAGTGCCACTGTGATGTCATAATAAAACTGTGATGTCACAATCCTATTGTGATGACACAATACGATTGTGATGTCCTACTAGTACTGTTATGTTGTCATAATTCCCTTCCGATGACACAATAGTTGCATTGTGATGTCACTATGTCTTTGTGATATCAAAATAGTACCATTGTGATGTCATAATGCCATCGTAACTAAAGAATAGTATCATTGTGATGTCATAGTACAATTGTGCTATCACAATTCTACCATTTGATGTCAGGTTTCAATTGTAATGTCATAATTCTCTAGTGATGGTGCACTGGAAACACTGTGATGTCACAATGAAATTGTGATGTCCTACTAGTAATATTGTTATGTCACAATACCATTGTGATGCATTGTTACTTCACTTTTGATGTCATAATAAAATTGTGATTTCATAATCGTACCATTATGACAATACGAGTGTTAGATGCTAATTTCCTTGCTGTGTCACCATAGTAGCATTGTGATGTCACAATATATTTGTGATATTCTGATAGTACCATTGTGATGTAATAATGCCATTGTGATCAGAGAATAGTACATCACAATAGTACCATACCATTGTGATGTCACAATTCAATTGTAATGTCAAACTTATCTAGTGTTTTCACAATCGAACTTTTCTGATGTCACAAAACGATTGTGATGCCCTACTAGTACACTTGTGATGTCACAATTCAATTGTAACCTAATAATTCCCTTCTGATGGCCCAATAGAAACATTGTGATCTCACAATACACTTGTGATGTCCTACTAGTACCATTGTGATGTCAGAATTCCCTTGTGATGTCACAGTAGCATATCATAACAGTACCATAGCGATGTCATAATGCCATTGTGAGTAGGGAATAGTACAAATGCGATGTCCCAGACAATTATGATGTCCCAGTAGCACCATTGAGATATACCAATTGAACGGTAATGTCATAATTCTCTAGTGAATTCTCGATCGAAAAATTGTGATGTAACAATACAATTGTGATGTCCCATTACTACCATTGTGAAAACAAATTTCCATTGTGATGGCTTGTTAGTAGCATTGTGATTTCATAATCATAATTAAATTTTGATGTCAATAGTACGATATGATTGTGGTGTTCTTCTACTACCATTGTGATGTCATAATTTCCTTGCAATGTCAAAATAGTAGCATTGTGATATCAGAATGTCTTTGTGATATCCTAATAGTACCATTGTGATGTCATAATGATATTGTGACTACAAGATAGTACCATTGTGATGTCATAGTACAATTGCAATTTGACAGTAGTACCATTGTGGTGTCACAATTCACTTATAATATAATAATTCTCTAGTGATGTCACAATCCAACCATTGTGATGTCACAATACTATTGTGATATCCTCCTAGTAACACTGTGATGTCAAAATGTCATTGTGATGTCTTGGTAGTGCCATTGTGATTTCATCATAAAATTGTGATGTTACAATTCAATAATTGTGATAACACACACAATTGTCATGTCCTATTAGTACGCTTGTGATGTCACAATATGATTGTGATTTTGTACTACGACTGTTTTGTTGTCATAATTCCCTTGTGATTTCACAATAGTAGAATTGTGATGTCGCAATGTCTTTGTAATATCAATAGTACCACTGTGCTATCATAATGCCATTGTAACTAGAGAATACTATCATTGTGACGTCAATAGTACAATTGTGATGTCATGGTTGTACCATTGTGATGTCACAATAGTACCATTATGATGTCACAAGACAATTGTGATGTCACTAGTATACCATTCTGATGTCAAAAGTCAATTGTAATATCATAATTTTCTAGTGATGTCACAAACGAACAATTGAGATGTCACAAGAAGATGGTGATACCTTTCTAGTACAGTTAAAGGGTTAGGGTGGCAGCATTGTGATGTCCCAATATCCTTGTGCTTTCATAATAGTACCTTTGTGATGTCATATTGCCATTGTGAGTAGAGAATAGTACAATTGCGATGGCTTAGTACAATTTTGATTGTGATATCACAATTCAATTGTTATGTCATAACTCTAGTGATGTCAAAATCGAACCCTTCTGATGTCACAATCACCTAACATTGTGATGTCACAATACCGCTGTGATTTTGGGTAGTAGTACTGTGAGGTCATAGTAAAACTGTGATGTTAAAATTGCACCTTTGTGATGTCACAATATGATTGTGATGTTCTCCTACTACCATTGTGATGTCATGAATCCCTTGCGATGTCAAAATAATAGTATTGAGATGTAAAAATTGCTTTGTGATATCCTAATAGAACCATTGTGAAGTCACAATTCAATTGTAATGTCATGATTCTGTAGTGATGGCCCAGTAGACACAATAAAATGTGCTATTATGAGTGTGATGTGCTACTAGTAACATTGTGATGTCACAATACCATCGTGATGTCTTGGTAGAATTGTAATATAATAATATTGTGATGTCACAATCGTACCATTCTGATTTCAAATACGATTGTGATGTCCTACTAGTTTACAGTTGGGATGTCACAATGCCTCTGTGATATCATAATAGTACCATTGTAATATCAGAGTGCCATTTTGACTAGAGAAATGTACAATTGTGAGGTCATATTACAATTGTGATTGTACAATCGTACCATAGTGATATCATAATTCCCTTGGGATTTCACAATAGTAGCATTGTGATGTCAAAATATCTTTTACTGATATCATAATGACATTGTTACATCATAGTACAATTGTGATGTCACAATAGTAACATTTGCTGTCACAATTCATTTGTAATGCCATAATTCACTAGTGATGTCACAATACGATTGTGATATCCAATTAATACCACTGTGATTTCTCAATACGATTGTGATGTCCTAGTAGTACCATTGTGAGTTCATAAATAATTGTGATGTCACAACCGTAACAATGTGATGTCATAAGGCCACATGACAGGAGACTAATACCATTGTAATATTATAATACAACTGTGATGTCACAATGCAACCATTGTATTGTCACAATACAATTGTGATGTCCTACTAGTACAGTTGTGGTGTCAGAATGTTTTGTGATATCCTAATAGTACCATTGTGATGTCATAATGCCATTGTGACAAGAGAATAGTACCATTGTGATATCATATTTGAAATGTCATTTCACAGTACTACCATTGTGATGTCACAATACGATTGTGATGTCCTACTAGTACCACTGTGATGGCATAATATACTTGCAATATCCAAATAGTAGCATTGTGATGTCACAATGTCTTTGTGATATCCTTATAGTACCATTTGATGTCATAATTCCATTGTGACTAGAGAATATTACCATTGTTATGTCATAGTAAAATTGTGATGTCACAATAGTACCATTGTGATGTCTCAAGTCAATGGTAATGTCATAATACTCTAGTAATGTAACAATCACAAAACTGTGTATCATTGTGATGTCATAATATACTTGCGATGTCACAATAGTAGCTTTGTGATGTCACAATGTCTTTGTGATATCCTACTAGTACCATTGTGATGTCATAATGCCATTGTGACTAGAGAATAGTATCATTGTGATGTCATAGTACAATTTGGATGTTACAAGAGTACCATTGTGATGTCACAAGTCAATTGTTATATTATAATTCTCTAGTAATATCAAAATCACTGAATTGTGATGTCACAATAAGATCATGATGTTCTCCTAGTACCATTTTTATGTAATAATTGCATTGCGATTTCACAATAGTAGCTTTCTGGAATCATATTGTCTTTGTGATGTCCTAATATTACCATTGAGATGTCATAACACCATTGTGACAAGACAAGTACCATTCATTGTGATGTCATAGTATAATTGTGTTGTCACCATAGTACCATTGTAATGTCACAATAGTACCATTGTGATATCTAAAGTCAACGGTAATGTCATAATTCTCTAGCGATGTCATTATCGAACCATTTAGATGTCACAATAAGATTGTAATGTCCCACTAGGACCATTGTTGTATAGTAGCATTGTGATGTCACACTGTCTTTGTGATTTCATAATGCCATTGTGACTAGAGAATAGTTTCTTAGAGAAATCATAGTACAATTTTGATGTCACAATATACCATTGTGATGGGACAATTCAATTCTAATGTAATAATTCTCTAGTGAAGTCACAAAGGAGCCATTGTGGTGTCACATTGGGTGTCACAATGTGATTGGGATCTCCTGTTAGAACCATTATCGTGTTATAACACACATAGTAAAATTGTGATGTTACAATGACTTTGTGATATCGTACTAGTACCTTTGAGATGTCATAATGCCAATGTGACTATAGAATAGTACCATTGTGATGTCATAGTACAATTGTGATGTCACAAGAGTACCATTGTGATGTGACAATTCAATTGTAATGACATAATTCTCTGGTGAAGTCACAATTGAAACATTGTGATGTCACAATATGACTCTGATCTCCTGCTAGTACCATTGTCATGTCATAATGCACTTGCGATGCCACAATAGTAACATTATGATATCACAATGTCTTTGAGATATCCTACTAGTATCGTTGAGATGTCATAATGGCATTGTGACTAGAGAATTGTACCATTTATAGTACAAACTACAATTATGATGTCACAAGAGTACCATTGTGATGTCACAGTTCAATTGAAATGTCATAATTCTCGAATGATGTCAGAATATGATTGTGATGTCCTTCTAGTACCATTGTGATGTCTTAATATCCTACAATAGTAGCTTTGTGTAGTCACAATGTATTTTTGATGTCCTAATAGTACCATTGTGAAGGCATAATGCCATTTTGACTAGAGAATAGTACCATTGTGAGGTCATAGCTCAATTGTGATGTCACAATAGTACCATTGTGATGTCACAATATAACCACTGTTATGTCTCAAATCAATGGTAATGTCATAATACTCTCGTAATTACACAATCACAAAATTGTGACGTCACAATACAATGGTGATGTAATACTAGTATCATTGTGATCTCATAATATACTTGCGATGTCACAATAGTTTGATACTGTCCGAATTGTATCATTTTGAAGTCATAATGCCATTGTAACTAGAGCATAGTAACATTGCGATTTCATAGTACAATTATGAGGTCTCAATTGTACCATAGTGATGTCACAATTCAATAGTGATGTTATAATTCTCTAGTGATGTCACGATTGAACCATGTTGATGTCATAATTAGATTGTGATGTCCTACTAGTACCGTTGTTATGTCATAGTACAATTATGATATCACAACAGTAGCATTGTGATGTCACAATGTGTTTGTGATATCCTCATGGTACCATTGTGATGTCAAAATGCCACTGTGACTAGACAATAGTTCCATTGAAATGTCATAGTACGATTTTGATCAATTGTAGCATTCTGAGGTCACAAGTCAATTGTAATGTCATAATTCTCCAGTGATGTCAAAATCATACCCTTGTGAAGTCCCAATAGGATTGTGATATCCTACTAGTACCATTTTCATGTCATAATACACTTGCGATGCCACATAGTAAAACTGAAATGTCACAATGTCTTTGTGATATCTTACTACTACCATTGAGATGTCATAATGCTATTATGACTAGAGAATAGTACCAACGTAATGTCATAGTACAATTGTGATGTCACAATACAATTCAAGTGAAATATCATAATTCTCTAGTGATATAACACTATGATTGTGATGTCCTTCTAGTACCATTGTGATGTCATAATATAATTGTGTTGTCAGAGTAGTACCATTGTGATGACACAGTTCTACTGAAATGTCATAATTCTCTAGTGATTTCACAATATGATTGTGATGTCCTCCTAGTACCTTTGTGATCTAAGAATATCCTTGTGATATCACAATAGTAGCTTTGTGTAGTCACAATGTCTTTGATGTCCTAATATTACTATTGACATGTCATAATGCCATTGTGATTAGATAATAGTACCATTGTGATGTCATAGTACAATTTTCTTGTCACAAGTGTATCTTTATGATGTCACAAGTCAATTGAAATGTCGTAATTCTCTAGTGATGTCATAATATGACTGTGATGTCATATTAGTAGCTTTGTGTAGTCACAATGTCTTTGTGATATCCTAATAAAACCATTGTGATATCAAATGACATTATGACAAGAGAATAGTACCGTTGTGATGTCATAGTAGAATAGTGATATCACAATAGTACTTTTGTTATGTCATAATGTTTTACATTGTGATATCATAATACAATTGTGATGTCACAACAGTCCTATTGTGATATAACCATTCAATTGTTATGTCATAATTCTCTAGCGATGTCAAAATAAAACCAGCCAGCTGTCACTATGAGATTGTGATATCCTACTAAAACCATTGTGTTGTCATAATACTCTTGCGAAATCACATTAGTAGCATTCTGTTTCCCAATAGTACCAGTGTGATGTCATGATGCCATTATGACTAGAGAATATTACCATTGTGTGCCATAGTACAATTATGATGACATTGTGATGTCACCAGTCTATTATAATGTCATAATTCTCTATTGTGATATGATAGTGAAGGCACAATCTCCTTGTGATATCCTACAATTCATAATACCCTTGCTATGTCACAATATAACATTGCGATGTCATAATGTATTTGTGATATCCTAATAGTACCATTGTAGTGAATATTACCATTGTGGTGTCATAGTACAACTGTTATGTCACAATGATACCATTGGGATGTCAGAGGTCAATGATAATGTCATAATTCTCTATTGTTGTCACAATTGAACCATGGTGATGTCACAGTACGATTGTGATGTCCTAATAGTACCATTATTGTGTCATAATACACTTCGATGTCACAATAGTAACATTACGATGTCACAATATCATTGGTTTATAATAACAGTACTACTGTGAAGTCATAATATCACTGTGACTACAGAATGGTACAATTGTTATGTCATAGTACAATTTAGATGTCACAACAGTACCATTGTGAAGTCACAATATGATTGTAATATCATAATTCTCTAGGGATGTCACAGTCACACCAATATGATGTCACAATAGGAACAGGACGTCCTACTAGTACCATTGTTTTGTCATAATACCCTTGTGATGTTACAATAGTAGCATCGTGATGTTACAACATCTTTGTGATATCCTAATTGTACCATTGTGTTGTCATAATGCAATTTTGACTAGAGAATAGTTGAATTGTGTTCTCGTAGTACAAGTGTGAAGCACAATAGTATCATTGTGATGTCACAATTCTAAAGTGATGTCAACATCGAACCATTTTGATATAATGATGGGATTGTGATGTCATACTAGTGCCATTGTTATTTCATAAAACCCTTCCGATGTCACAGTAGTACCATTATGCTGTCATAATAGTACCATTGTGATGGCTCAAGTCAATGGTAATGACATAATGCTCTAGGATTGTGACCAACACAAAATTGTGCTTTCACAATAGATCATGAGGACCTACTTGTAACATTTTCATGTCATAATACCCTTGTGATGTCCCAATAGTAGCAATGTGATATCCCAATACCTTTGTGATATCCTACTAGTACCATTGTGATGTCATGATGCCATTATGACTAGACAATGGTACACTGTGATATCATAATACAATTGTGATGTCACAATAGTACTATTATGTACCATTTTGATGTCATAATCCTACTCTGGCTAAAGAAGAGTACCATTGTGATGACATAGTACAATTGTTGTACCATTGTGATGTCACAATTCAATTGTAATGTCCTAATTCTCTACTGCTGACCCAATCGATCCACTTTGATGTCACAATATGATTGTGATGTCCTAATAGTACCATTGTTATGTCATAATACACTTCGATGTCACAGTGGTAACATTGCGATGTCACAATGTCTTTGCTTTATACTAATAGTACCATTGTGATGTCATATTATCACTGTGGCTACAGAATGGTACAAGTGTTATGTCATAGTACAATTTAGATGTCACAACAGTACCACTGTGAAGTCAAAATATGATTGTAATATCATAATTCCCTAGGGATGTCACAGTCACACCAAAATGATGTCACAATAGGAACAGGACGTCCTACTAGTACCATTGTTTTGTCATAATACCCTTTTGATGTTACAATAGTAGCATCGTGACATAGTAGCATGCTACTATGTAACACAGTAGCATGTCACAACATCTTTGTGATATCCTAATTGTACCATTGTGTTGTCATAATGCAATTTTGACTAGTTCCATTGTGTTGTCGTAGTACAATTGTGAAGAATTGTCACAATTCAATTGAAATGCCATAATTCTCTAGTGATGTCCCAAAATGATTGTGATGTTCTACTAGCACCATTGCGATATCATAATACACTTGCGATGTCACCCTAGTACCTTTGTGAAAGCACAATGTCTTTGTGATGTCCGAATTGTACCATTGTGAAGTCATAATGCCATTGTGAGTAGAGCATAGTAACAGTGTGTTGTCATAATACATTTGTGATATCACAATAGTATGATTATGATGTCACCATTAAAATGTAATGTCATAATTCTCTAGTGATGTCAAAATCGAACCATTTGGATGTCATGATGGGATTGTGATGTCATACTAGTGCCATTGTTATTTCATAAAACCCTTCCGATGTTACAGCAGTACCATTGTGCTGTCATAATAGTACCATTGTCATGGCTCAAGTCAATGGTAATGACATAATTCTCTAGGACTGTGACAAACACAAAATTGTGCTTTCACAATAGATCATTTCATGTCATAATACCCTTGTGATGTCCCAATAGTAGCAATATATTATCCCAATACCTTCGTGATATCCTACTAGTACCACTGTGATGTCATGATGCCATTATGACTAGACAATGGTACATTGTGATATCATAATACAATCGTGATGTCACAATAGTATAGTACTATTATGATGTAGAAGAGAGTACCATTTTGATGTCGTAATCCTACTCTGGCTAAAGAAGAGTACCATTGTGATGACATAGTGCCATTGTGATGTCACAATTAAATTGTAATGTCCTAATTCTCTACTGCTGTCCCAGTCGATCCACTGTGATGTCACAATATGATTGTGATGCCTTACTAGTAACTTTGTGATGTCACAGTATTATTGTGAAGTCCTACTAGTACAGGTGTGATGTCATAATTCACTTCTGATGTCATAATAGTAGCATTGTGATGTCACAATTCCATTGTTATGTCATAATTCTCTGGTAATGTCACACTCCAACAATTGTGATGTCACAATAAGATTGTGATATCCTACTAGTACCATTGAGATGTCGTAATACCCTTGCTATATCAGAATAGTAGCATGGTGATGTTATAATATCTTTGTGATATCCCACTAGTACCTTTCTCATATCAGAATGCCATTGTGACTAGAGAATAGTACCATTGTGATGTCACAAGTCTACCATTGTGATGTCACAATTCAATTGTAATGTCCTAGTTCTAGAGTGATACAAGAATCAAACCATTGTGATGTCACAATACCTTTGTGATGTCCTACTAGTACCATTATGATGTAATAATCCCTTGCGACGTCACAATAGTAGCACTGTGATGTCACAATGTCTTTGTAATATCCTAAGTGTTCCACTGTGATGTTATAATGCCATTGTGAGTACAGAATATTACCATTGTGATGTCATTGTGCAATCATCATGTCACAGTACTACCACTGTGATGTCATAATTCAACTGTAATATCATAATTCTCTATCAATGTCACATTAGTACCACGGTAATGTCACAATACGCTTGTGACGTACTGGTAGAACTATTGTGATGTCATAATTTCCTTGTGATTTCACAATAGTAGCATTGTGATGTTACAATACTGTTGTGACATCCTAATGGTATCATTGTGATATCATAATGCTGTTCTGACTTGACGATTGTACATTGTGATATTATAAGACAATTGTGATGTCACAACAGTCCTATTGAGATATAACCATTCAATTGTTATGTCATAATTCTCCAGCGATGTCACAATAAAACCAGCGAGATGTCACTATGAGATTGTGATGTCCCACTAGAACCATTGTGTTGTCATAATACTCTTGCGAAATCACATTAGTATCATTGTGTTGTACCATTGTGGTGTCATTATGCTATTATGACTATTATAACATTACCATTGTGATGTTATAGTACAATTATGATGTCACAATAATACCATTGTGAGGTCAACAGTCTATTATAATGTCATAATTCTCTACTGTGTTAGGGTAGTGAAGGCACAATATCTTTGTGATATCCTACTAGTACCATTGTGATGTCATAATACCCTTGCTATGTCTCAAAATAACATTGTGATGTCACAATGCCATTATGACTATAGAATAATACCATTGTGATATCAAAGTACAATTGTGTGTCAAAAGACATTTGAAATATCATAATTCCCTAGGAATGTCGTAATCACTCCATTGTGGTACCAATAGCACCTTTTCTATATCAGAATGCCTTTTTGAATAGGGAATCGTACATTGTAACATCATAATACAATTATGATGTCATGGTTACTATTGTGATGTAACCATTCAATTGTAATGTCATAATTCTCCAGGGATGCCACAATAAATCCAGTGTGATGTCACAGTGAGATTGTGATGTCCTACTGGTAGAGTTGTGATGTCATAATTCCTTTGAGGTGTCATAATAGTAGCATTGTGATGTCACAATATGTTTGTGATATACCGATCGTACCATTGTGATGTCACAAATCAATTGTAATAAATTACTCAAGTGTGAGGTCACAATACGATTCTTATATTCTAGTGATGTCACCATTCCCTTGTGATATCACAATTGTAACACTGTGATGTCACATTTTTTTGTGATAACCTAATTGTAGCATTTGAAGTCATAATGCCATTTTGACAACAGAATAGTACTATTGTGATGTCGCAATTCAATTGTAAAATCATAATTTTCTAGTGAAGTCACATTCGAACCATTGTGAAGTCACAATACCATTCTGATGTTCTACTAGTAACATTGTGATGCCATAATACCCTTCTGATATCACTTTTTTAGCATTGTGTTGTCACAATGTGTTTCTGTTATCCCAAATGTACCATTGTGATGTCATAATGCCATTATGACTAGGGAATAGTACCATTGTGATATGAAAGTACTATTGTGATTTCACAATACTACCATTTTCATGTCACAAGTCAATTGAAATGTCATAAATCCCTAGGAATGTCACAATCACTCCATAGTGGTCCCAGTAGTAGCTTTCCCATATCAGAATACAATTGTGAATAGAGAATAGTACACTGTAATATCATAATTCAGTTATGATATCATAGTTACTATTGTGCTGTAGCCATTCAATTGTAATGTCATAATTCTCCAAGGATGTCACAATAAAACCAGTGTGGTGTCACAATGAGATTGTGATGTCCTACCGGTAGAAATGTGATGTCATAATTCCCTTGCAATGTCACAATAGTAGAATTGTGATGTCACAATTTGTGATATACCATTCATACCCTTCTGATGTCACAAGTCAATTGTAATGTCATAATTCTTTATGAAGGTCAAAATTACTCCATTGTGCTTGCCTGGTTTATAGCCTGTGATATTTGGATTTTCCTGTGATGTGACTGAAATGTTGCCTGTGATGTTTGAAGTCTCTTGCGATGGTTGAAATTTCACCCCAATGGATGACTTTTTCATGTAAAGATTCAAATTTGACCTCAAATTGTTGAATTTTCGTCTGCAAAGACTGAACTTTCTTCTGCCATTGCTGAAATTTTCCCTTTAATGGTTCAAGTTTCACCTTGGATGGTTAAATATTTCTTGTAAAGGTAAATTTTGTACCCTTGATAGTTGAAATTACCTTTGAGGTGGCTGAAATTTTCATCTGCGATGGTTGAAGTTTCCATTGTGATGGTTGAAGTTTTTTCCTCTATGTTTGAAAGTACACCTATGTAGGCTGAATAATCGCCTGTGATGGTTGAACTTTCTAGGGAGATGACTGAAATGTTGCCTGTGATGTTTGAGATCTCTCTTGTAATGGTTGAAATTTCAACTGCGGTGGTTGAGCTTTTACCTGTGAAGGGTGAAGTTTCGTCGGATATGGTTGAAATTTCGCCTGCAAAGCATGAACTTTCGTGAGCCATCGCTGAAATTTTGCCTGTAAGGGTTGATGTTTCACTTGGGATGGTTGACTTTTTTCCTGCAAAGTTTAAAACTGCACCTTCGATAGCTGAAGTTTCCTTCAAGGTGGCTGAAAATTCAGTTGTGATGGTTGAAGTTTCACCTAGGATTGTTGACATTTTTCTTGTAAAAATAAAATTTGAATCCTTGATAGTTGAAGTTTCCAAGAGGTGGCTGAAACTTCACCTGTGAGGGTTGAAGTTTCTTTTGTGATGGTTAATGCTTTTCCTGCAACATTTGAATTTTCATCTGGCTTGCCTGGCTTATCGCCTGTGATATTTGGATTTTCCTATGATGTGACTGAAATGTCGCCTGTGATATTTAAAGTCTCTCTTGCGATGGTTCACTTGTCACTAACAGTGGTTGAGTTTTTCCTGTGAAGGTTGAAGTTTCACCTGAGATTGTTGAATTTTCACCTGCAAAGACTGAACTTTCCTGTGCCATCACTGAAATAACCCCTGAGATGGTTGAACTTTCAACCAGGATTGTTGATGTTTTTCTTGTAAAGATGAAATTTACACACTTGATGGTTGAAGTTTCCTTTCAGGTGACTGAAATTTCACCTGCGATGGTTGAAGTTTTTCCAGCAAATTTACAATTTCACCCATGCAGGCTGAATTATCTCCTGTGATGTTTGAACTTTCCTGGGTGGTGACTGAAATGTCGACTGTGATGTTTGAAGTCTCTCTTGCGATGGTTGAAATTTCACCTGCAATGGATGACCTTTTTGATGTAAAGATTCAAATTTGAACTCAGGTGGTTGAATTTTCGCCTAAAAAGTCTGAACTTGCCTGTGCCTTCATTGAAATATCCCCTGTAATGGTTGAAGTTTCACCTAGGATGGTTGACGTTTTTCTTGTAAAGGTAAAATCTGCACCCTTGATAGTTGCAGTTTCCTTTAAGATGGCTGAAATTTCACCTGCCATGGTTGGTGTTTTCATGGTGATGGTTGAAGTTATTCCAGCAAAGTTTGAAATTTTACCTGGATGGGCTGAATTATCTCCTGTGATGGATGAACATTCCTGTGTGGTGACTAAATGTCGCTTGTGAAGTTTGAAGTCTCTCTTGCGATGGTTGAAATGTCACCTGCGGTGGTTGACCATTTCCTGTGAAGGTTGAAGTTTCTTTCACCTGTGTTGGTTGAATTTTTGGCTCCCAAGAATGAACTTTCCTGAGCCATTGCTGAAATTTGGCCTGTAATAGTTGATGTTTCACTTGGGATGGTTTACTTTTTTCCTGCAAAGTTTAAAATTGTACCTTCAATAGTTGAATGTTCTTATGAGGTGGTTGAAACTTCACCTGCGATGGATGAAGTTTCCATTGTGATGGTTGAAGTTTTTCTACAACACTTGAAATTTCACCAGGCTTGGCTGACTTATCGCCTAGATATTTGGATTTTCCTGTGATTTGACTGAAATATTGACTGTGATAATATGAAGTCTCTGTTGCAATGGTTCACATTTTAAAAGCAGTGGCTGAGTTTTTCTTGTGAAGGTTGAATTTTTGCCTGAGATTGTTGAATTGTCACCTGCAAAGACTGAACTTTCCTGTGCCATCAATGAAATTTCCCATGTAATGTTTGAAATTTCACCCAGGATTGTTGACGTTTTTCTTGCAAAGATAAAATTTGCACCCTTGATAATTGAAGTTTACTTTGAGGTGGCTCAAATTTCACCAGCGATGGTTGATGTTTCCATTGTGATGGTTGAAGTTTTCCCAGCGAACATTGAAATTTCTCTTGGGTAGGCTGAATTATCTCCTATGATGGTTGACTTTTCCTGTAAGGTGACTAAATGTCACCTGTGATGTTTGAAGTCTCTCTTGCGATGGTTGTAATGTCACCTGCAATGGTTGACATTTCTCCTGTGAAGGTTGAATTTTTGCCTGAGATGGTTGAATTTTCGCCTGTCAAGAATGCACTTTCCTAAGCCATCACTGAAATTTCGCCTTTAAAGGTTGATGTTTCACCTACAATGTTTGACATTTTTCCTGCAAGTTTTAAAATTGCTCCCTCGTTATTTGAATTTTTCTTTCAGGTGGCTCAAATTTCAGCTGTGATGGTTGATGTTTCCATTGTGGTTGTTGAAGTTTTTCCAGCAAAGGTTGAAATTTCTCCTGGGTAGGTTGAATTATCTCCTGTGATGTTTGAGCTATCCTGGGAGTTGACTGAAATGTCGCTTGAGATGTTTGAAGTTTCTCTTGCGAAGTTGAAATGTCACCTGAGATGGTTGACCTTTTTTGTGTAAAGGTTGAAATTTGACCTGAGATTGTTGAATTTTCATCTGCAAACACTGAACTTTCCCGTGTCATCGCTGATATATCCCCTGTAATGTTTGAATTTTCACCTAGGATGGTTGATCTATTTCCTGAAGCCTTTAAAATTGCACCCTCAGTAGTTGAAGTTTCATTTGAGGTGGATGAAATTTCACCTGTGATGTTTGATGTTTCCATTGTGATGGTTGAAGTTTTTCTACAGCGTTTGAAATTTCACCTGGCTTGGCTGAATTATTGCCTGGATTTTCCTGTGATTTGACTGAAATATTGGCTGTGATGTATGAAGTCTCTGTTGCGATGGTTTACATGGCATTAGCAGTGGCTGAGTTTTTTCTGTGAAGGTTGAATTTTTGCCTGAGATTGTTGAATTTTCACCTTCAAAGACTGAATTTTCTTGTGCCATCGATGAAATTTCCCATGTAATGTTTGAAATTTCACCCAGGATTGTTGACGTTTTTCTTGCAAAGATAAAATTTGCACCCTTGATAGTTGAAGTTTACATTGAAGTGGCTCACATTTCACCACTGATAGTGATGGTTGATGTTTCCATTGTGATGGTTAAAGTTTTTCCATCAAAGTTTGAAATTTCACCTGGGTAGGCTGAATTATCGCTTTTGATGGTTGAACTTTACTGTGTGGATCAACCTTCACCTACAAAGACTGTCCTGTGCAGTGTCTGAAATTTGCCTGTGATGATTGAAGGTTTGCTTGGAAATGTTGAAGTTTATGCCAGTCATAGTGGCACAGTCCTCTAATCCTAGGACTCAGAAGACTGACGCCGGAGAATAAAGAGTTCAAGGCCAATCTGAGCTACATAAAATTATCCTGTTTTGGGACTGAAATGTTGGCTCAGCAGTTAAGACCTCTGGCCCCCACATTGTAGTTCACACCTATCTGTAACTCCACTGCCAGAGAATTTGAGGTCCTCTTCTGACCTCTGGGAGCACTATACACTTATATGTACATGCAGACAAAACACCCATATACATTTGATAGTACAAGCCTTGGCATTACAGGATTGGGTAAGAGGAACAAAATGCAAGCAGCGTGGTCTCTAGGGAAGCTGACCTTTAAAATGATTGGTCTATTTTTAGGCACCAAGACAGCTAATGGTTGGGCCTAGCTACATGGGAGACATCTGACCTCTAGTTCTTAGGGGCCATGTGACTCTAGTCATACCCTGAGGTTTATCTGGGTGGGGACTGCTGCTGGCCCATTATCTGAAAGGAGTGTGGACTGGTGATTCTGCCCTAGCCTCTGGGCTAGCCCTCTGCTCTGAAAGAAATGTGGGAATCTGCCCTAGCCTCTGTGCTAGCCCTCTGCTCTGAAAGGAATGTGGTCTTATGATTCTGCTCTAGCCCCAGAAATTAACTCTAACCTTTCATCCCCCCAGGTTATCAGTCTGGGATGAGTCCTATTGAATTCGTTAGCTTGCATGGATGTTGCAGATTGGTTCCATCAAGTATAAACCTGTGAGACTAGACACAGACTAGGAACAGAGTTATTAGTTGGGAGGTAGGGAGAATTTAAGTTGGCGCTGTTCTCAGTCATGGTCAGGTGTTGGTGCTGTGAGCAGAGCACCATTAGCTGGATAGTCCCCAGTCTCTGCCTGATGTAGGCCAAACATTTTTATGAGCCCATTGGTAGCTCTGACGTGGAAGATCAAGTCTTCCTCATCTATCTCAGCAATGACCTTAGGCTTAAGATTAGGTACAATGGGGGCTGGCATTTCATACATAATCTCAAAAGGAGTCAGTCCCAATTGATAGGGAGAATTCCTAACTCTATACAGGGCAAAGGTTAGAAGCATCATCAAGTCACCGCCAGTCTCCAAGGTCAATTTAGTTAAGGTCTCTTTTAATGTTCTATTCATTCTCTCTACCTGGCCTGAACTTTGCGGTCTGTAAGCACAATGTAACTTCCAATCTGCCCCAATACATTTGGCTACACTCTGACTTACCCTACACACAAAAGCTGGTCCATTATTTGACCCTATCAGATGGGGGAAGCCATACCTGGGTAAAATGTCTTCCAACAATTTCTTGGCTACTACCTGAGCAGTCTCGTCCTTGGTGGGGAAGGACTATCCAGTCTATCCTGAAAAGGTGTCCACAAACACTAGTAGATATTTGTACCCATATCTTCCAGGCTTGACCTCTGTAAAATCAACCTCCCAGTAGGCTCTGGCTTTCTTACCTCTAAGGCGTGATCCAGGGTGTTGTGGTCTGTTTGTGGCACTGGTCAGCTGGCAGGCTTTACAATTACCAACAATATCATTAAAAGTTACTTTGGATTGTCTCACAGCACCTGGCATTCTCTTGGATCTCATGTAAGTAACTCTGTGAATTTTTCTGAGAATAACTCTAGCTAAGGAGTTGGGTAAGATTAACTTACCTGCCGCTGAGTGCCACCAACCATTTAAACATTGGCTCATGGGTTGATTTTTGGCCCATTTTATTTCCTCTTCAGTGTACTGGGGTTCCTCTGGCAAATTTGGGTTAGGCAGCTCTGGCAACACTATTGCTAAGATGGTGGCTTCCGATTCTTGCAGCGCAATGTCCTTGGCCACCTTATCAGCCAGATTGTTGCCTCTGGCTATTCTGGTGGTGCCTTTTTGGTGTCCAGGGCAATGAATAATAGCCAGCTTCTTGGGAAGTCATAGGGCTTCAAGGAGTTGTAAAATTTCTTCTTTATTTTTAATAGCTTTCTCTTCAGCCATCAAGAGCCCTCTTTCTTCGTATATGGCTCCATGCACATGGGCAGTGGCAAATGCATACCTACTGTCCGTGTAAATGTTGACAGCTAGTCCTTTGCCCAGAGTAAGGGCTTGGGTTAAAGCAATTAATTCAGCCTTTTGAGCAGAAGTCCCTGGGGGAAGGGATTGAGCCCAAATTACCTCAGCCTTAGTGGTCACTGCCGTACCTGCTCTCCTCTGACCCTCATGGATGAAGCTGCTCCCATCTGTGAACCAACTGTGCTCAGCATTTGCCAATGGGGCATCCTTTAAGTCAGGTCGGGTGCTGTGTACCTGAGTCAAGATCTCTCCACAGTGATGCAGTGGCTGCTCCAGTTCTGGGTCCGGCAAGAGGGTCACTGGATTCAAGGATTCAGGGGGCTAGAAAACAACTCGGTCACATTCTGAGGCCAGATTGACTGTTAGGACTTGGATAGGCTTCCCTTTATCATCTAGTAATTGGGCTCCTTCTAACCCAAAATGTGTCTGGGCTCTCATTTTGGTCAATAGGTCCCTCCCCAAAAGTGGGCAAGGGCATTCTGGGATGATCATGAATGAATGGGTTACCCATCCCATTCCCAAGTCCACAGTTCTTCAGGTAGTCCATGAATATTGTTTAATGCCAGTGGCCCCTTGAACCCATGATTTCTTTGAAGATAGTGGTCCCTCGACCTTCAGGAGCACTGAATGTTGGGCTCCAATATCTACCAGAAAGTCCAAGGGTCTCCGCCCCACCTTTAGGGTTACCTTGGGCTTGGGGAGGGAATCTGAACCCTGACCCCCTCAGTCATCTTCCTTCTCCACGAACATAACCTTAGGTCGCAGCTTTTTCTTGGGACAATCTTTTATCCAGTGTCCCTCTTGTTTACAATAAGCACATTGGTTCTTACCTAATGGTGGTTTGTAGTGTCCCTCCGGCTCCCTTCTTCCTGCTACTCGCTGAACTTGTTGTCTTCTCTCTCTTGGATCAGAGGCAGTGACAGCCAGGAGTACTTCAGCCAAGTCCCTATTGCGCCTTTTCTCAGCCCTAATTTCCTTTGCTTCTGAACTTTCCCTATTGTTATACACCTTTTCTGCAATCTCTCCTAATTCCCTTAATGAATTTTTTCTCCTAATCTCTCCCGTTTATCTGGTGCTGCCTGATTAATGAAAGCCAGGGCTACAGATGACTTCTGATCAGAATGCTCAGAGTCATAAGGAGTATGTCATCTATAAGCTTCCATAATCCTCTCTAGAAAGGCTGCTGTGCTTTCATTTTCTCCCTGTCTAACATCATAGACTTTGGCCAAATTAGTGGGCTACCTTACAGCCGATTTAAGACCTGCCAACAGAGTCTGGCAGTAGAGAAGGAGGTGCCTCTTACCTTCAGCCATATTAAAATCCCAGGAAGGTTGGGTAAGAGGAAATCCAACATCAATATCAGCTGGGTTCTGAGTTGGAACACCAGTATTTCCCAGAACATTTTTCCGGGCTTCTAGGAGGATACGCTCCCTATCTTCTGTGGCGAAAAGAACCTGCAAAAGCTGTTGGCAGTCATCCCAAGTGGGCTGATGAGTAAAGAGCACAGTTTCAAGGAGGTCAATTAGGTCCCTCAGATTCTCAGGAAATTTAGCATTTTGGGTTCTCCAAATGGGCAATAATGATGAGGCTGGTTCCTGTGTCCATCTGTGGGCCCAGTGGCACGCAGAGGCAGACTGTGGAATCTGCTTCTGGTTCCCTAATTAGGGAAGCCACCCGCCAGCTCCGGGTGCCCTGCACAGGTCCATCTGACAGGTCCAGGGTGGGCTGCAGAGGGGATGCAGGTACCAGTGCCTGTGGTGGTTCTGAGGCCAGTGCTGGCAGTCCCCGGGATGGAGGAATAGGCCTATAAGGTGGGGGTGGAAAAATCTCATCTTCTGGTGTGCTATCCTGTAAGACAGGGTAGAGGGGGGCAGAAGGCTTAGGAGGGGTCTTGGTCTCTGTGACCAATGTAGTTGTGGGACCTGGATTTGCATCTGTAGTCAAAGGAGTTTCTGTAAAAGGAGGATTGTTAGCAGGGGGAAGAAAAGCTTTGATCCAGGGTGGCGGATTCATCACCAAATCCTTCCAGACTACTATATAAGGAACCTGGTCAGGGTATCCCTGCGCCTTTTGAAATACTTTTATCCTCTACAGCCAGAATGGTCGGGAGATGAAAAGTCCCTTCTGGTGGCCATTCAACATTGAAGGTCGGCCACTCCAAACTGCAGTAAGTAATCATTTTCTGCTTTTTTACATATACAGAGAGATTGCAAGCTCTTGCCTTCCCCTCTTTGAAGAGGATGAGAACCAAGTCAAGGGGGCGGAAGTCGTCTGTCCCATAATGTCTGTCACAATCCAATAAACACAAAGACTCACAGATGCAAGAGACACAACAGAAAAACAAAAACAGACTCAGCAGGTGCTAAAGGCAAAAACAGGGCGAGGAGTCAAGGAGCTATTGGGATCTTGCTTCCTCTGTCAGAAATTCCACCAGGATGGGCCCAAATCCCTTCCTGGGTAAGGTACTGTAAAAACAGGCCTTCAGATTCCCGCTCTGGCTTCTCTGCCACAGAAGCCTCAGAGTGGTGGGTGGTTCTGGACCACCTCCAGAAACTGATGAGGTTGGGGGACGTCTCTCCCAACTTCAGCAACTGTGATTGTTTGACACATCTGTCTAAATCACATTTAGTCACTCATACAGATACCTCGAGACAGAAGAGAATACAGAAGATAGGAGCCAATAGGAACACTGCACACCACACAAAGCATAAAGAGACAAAGACCGAGACGGAGACTCAGACAGGACACTTACCAGCTGGTATGCGACCCTCTGGATCAGTCCTGAGGTCTTGGGGGGCCCTGGAATCTAGGTGAGACCTCCAAATGTTACACCCAGTTCGCGAGCCCCCAAAAGACCTACAGGAATCGATTCCATTGCAAAACACAACAGATTTGTGTTTTTTATTATGAGCTCTAGCCCGGGTGGCTGCCCTTTACAAAGACATTTGGGCAAGCGACCCCCGGCTCTGGGAGATCAAGGTTTTTAAAGGAACAAAAACGCCAGTGGGGTAGTACAAGCCTTGCCATTACAGGATTGGGTAAGAGGAACAAAACACAAGCAGGGTGGTCTCTAGGAAAGCTGACCTTTAAAATGATTGGTCTATTTTTAGGGGCCAAGAATGCTAACGGTTGGGACTAGCTACATGGGAGACATCTGACCTCTAGTTCTTAGGGGCCATGTGACTCCAGTCATACCCTGAGGTTTATCTGGGTGGGGACTGCTGCTGGCCCATTATCTGAAAGGAATGTGGTCTTGTGATTCTGCTCCAACCTCAGGAATTAACTCTAACCTTTCACTTTTTATTTCTGTCATAAACATGAAAAACTGAGGCTTAGGAAGGTCAAAACATAGTCCTGGCCATAAAACCAGGAAGGTTAAGAACTGTGATGTCTTCTCTTTGGGATTCAGAGATTCTTTCTGCTGCCTGCTCTCACACACACAAGGTGTTATTGCCATGTCACTGGCCAGCAGTGACACCTGAATACCACCTAAGTGAGGGCTGGGGAAAAAGAGAGCAGGGTGACACAAAGAGGACACCAAGTCTAGACTCTGATCAAGGTGTCATTTACTGAATGTAAGGTCACCACTTAAATAACAGAAAATTACAAGCAGTTTTTCACAGCAGCAGCTTTACTTGGTAAAGCGTATGAGGAATCACTGAAGGTTAGACAAAATTTGTTGTCTGGTTACCACGGTTGCACAGAATTTATTATCTAGTTCTCAGGATCAAAGCTCCCCACTATAGGATTACCAAGGTCAATCTTTGTGACACTGAGTTTTATATTAGAGCCAGGGCCAGGAGGCAAAATTCCACTGCTCAGAAACAGCAATATGCACTCCAATTCGGCCATCAACTGTAATTAGGCTGCCACATTACCATACAAATGAGAACAGAGTACAACAATTATCAAGAGTCACACAGAACTCTTTGGCATGTTCTAAATGTCTTCCTTCTTTTTCAGGTATAAGGAGGAGAAATGTAGATTAGTCTAGTTTAATTCTGTTGCTGTAAAAAGAACCTGGCCAGAAACAGCTTTGAAAGGAAAAGCCTTATTTTGCTTCAACTTCTGGGTCATAGTCCATCCTAGAGGAAAGTTAGGTCTGGAACTTGAAGCAGGAATGCTGAAGCAAAAATATTACCTAGATGAATAAATAATACCTAGATGAAAAAAAAATACCTAGATGAATACATAGATGAATGCTGCTTTCTGGGTCATTGTCTACCTCATGCTCACTTAGCTCAGGCCAGCCTCCCTAGGGATGGTCCTATCCACAGTGGGCTGGTCCCACCCACATAAATCCTTAGTCAAGTGATAGATACAAGCCAATGAGCTCTGGGAAATTCCTTGATTGAAGATTCCTTTTCCCAGGTAAAGCTGGGTTGTGGTATGTTGTCCAGATAAGCTAATTAGCATAGTAGTTGGTGGAAGTAGAGAAGAGAGCAAGAAACCTAAATGTACAAATAATGGAAAATTGAAAGATGCCAAATGCAATCACTCTGGCACTTCTTGATTAAAGACAGATGGTACAGGTGCTTGAGAATATGTTGTACTGCTCAGCATAAAAGGAGCCTTCTGGAATAAAACTTTGTCACATGGCTGTCTCATTTTCTGGTTCACTATTACCATTTTCTTACAGTTCTTCTTTTGTGTCTTAGATGTAGACTTCTGAATCTCAGAGCCAACATATATTAGGACAACATTATGCTACAGAGTGAGCCTTTATAATCTCATGCACTAGCTTGAGCAGTCACTGAAGTTGACATGGAAATACAAGGTTGACATGTGCAGTCTGCTTTGTAGGAGCAGAGCTGTCTGACATCATGGCTGCTACTCCCCGAGAAATACATCTTGTCTCCCTACCCTTCACTGTGCTTGTTTTGTTTTTTTTTTTTTGTTTGTTTGTTTTGTTTTTTTTCCTTGAGGTTGGGTATTTCCAAACAAAGTTGGAGGGAGGGCCTTAAAGTAAAGGAATGTAAGTAGATAAAAGCAGGATTAATCACAAAGGGTGTCTGATCTTTGTGCTGTGAAAGGGATCGATGCACTTGTTAGGACAGGTTAACACATGTGACATAGTCTGTCTAATAACACTTCATGAACTTAGTGCTTAGAAACTCCCTTCTTAATCATATAAGTAACCATAGACATCCTCCCATATCTGCTCTAGAATCACTTCATGCTCAGTTGGCTCATGCTGTGTAGTGTGGAGCCTGTCAGATATAGGTGAGTCTAGTATGTCCTTCAGACCTTGTCATCTCCCGCTTAGACAGTCATATCCAGAAGAGCCTCTCATGTCTAGCTGAGCTTGTCATAGCCTGCTAAGCCTGTCTCTTGTTGGGTTTTTCACATCCATCAGAGCCTTTCATTTCCAGTTTTTCCTGTCTACTGCTGAGACTCTTATGTCAAGCTGTACCTGTCATGCACATCTGAGCCTGTCTCCAGCTGAACCTGCCATATCCAGCTGAGTCTGTCTCAATTTAGGCTGTCTTCAGCTGAGTTTGTCATGCCCCACTGAGCCTGTCCTGTTCAGTTGAGTGCGCCATGTTCAGAAGAGACTATCTCCATCTGAGCCTGTCTTGTCCAGCTAAGCCAATCATGTCCAACTGAGCCTCTCTTGTCCAAATAATCTAGTGTGCAGCTGAGCTTATCATGTCCAGCTGAGCTTGTCTCTAGCTGAGCCTGCCATGTCCAACAGTTCCTTTCTTGTAAAACTGAGCCTGAGTATCACACAGAGAATGTCCTTTCCACCTGAGCCTCTTGTGTCCAGCTGAGCCTGGCATATTCATCTGAGCTTGTCATGTACAGCCTAGCCTGTCACTGCCTGCTGAGGCTTTCTCTATTGAGCCTGTCTACAGTTGAGCTTGCAAGTCCTACTGAGCCTGTCATGTACAAGAGAGCCTGTCAAGTGCAGCTAAGTGGGTCATGTCCAGCTGAGCCTGTCTCTAGCTGAGCGTGCAATGTCCAGTTGTGTCTGGCAAAATCAAGGCTGTCTCCAGCTGAGTTAGTCATGTCCCCCTGAGCCTGTCATGTACAGGAGATCCTGTCTTGTCCAGCTGAGCCTGTCATGTCCAAAAGACCCTTTCTTGTCCAGGTAAGCCAGTGTGCACCTGAGCTTGTCATGTCCAGCTGAGCCCATCATATCCACCTAGGACTGTATCTAGCTAAGCCTTTTAAATCCAGCAGAGCCGGTCATGTCCCGTTGAGGTTTACATGTCCAGCTGAGCCTTTCATGTTTCTAGCTGAGCTTTTTACATCTAGCAGAGCCTGTGGGTCCAGTTGTTTCTGTATACTGTTGAGACTCTTATGTTCAGCTGTGCATGTCTTATCCATCTGAGCCTGTCTCCAACTGAACCTGTCATGTCCAGCTGAGCCTGTCATGTCTCTATCTGAGCTTTTCACATCCAACAGAGCTTATTATATCTACCTGAGTCTGTCGCCAGCTAAGCTTTTCACATCCAGCAGAGCCTGTCCCATTAATCCTGTCTACTGCTGAAACCCTCATGTCCAGTTGTGCCTGTCATGTTTATCTGCGCCTGTCTCCTGGATGAGCCTGCCATGTCCTGCTGAGTCTGTCATCATTGAGGTTGTCTCCAGCTGAGCTTGTCATGTCCCACTGAGCATGTCATGTCCAGGTGAGTCTATCTGCAGCAGAGCCTGTCTTACCAATTGAGTTTGTCTCCAGCTGAGCCAGTCTAAAACAGCCTGTCTCTAGCAGAGCCTGTCATGTCCAGTTTCACCTGTCCTATCCAGTTGAACCTGTCTTGTCCAGTTGATCCTGACATGTCCAGCTTAGCCTGTCTTGTCCAGGTGAGCCAGTATCCAGCTTAGCTTCTCATGTCCACCTTAGACAGTATCAAGCTGAGCCTGTCTCCAGCTGAGAAAGACATATCCAGTAGAGCCCGATATGTCCAACTGAACCTGTCCTATCTACTAGAGCCTGTCAGGTCCAGATGAGCCTGGTATGTCAAGCTGACCTTGTCATGTCCAGTTGAGCCAGTTCCCAACTGAGACTTTCACATCCAGCAGAGCAAGTGTGTCCAGTTGATCCTGTTTCTTGCTAAGCTTGTGATGTCCAGCTGAGATTTTCATGTCCCACTGAGTCTGTCACGTCCAGGTCAGCCTGCCATGTCCATGTGAGCCTATAGATGTTGCTATTTGTATGTTATATGTTATATATGTTTATATTTGTAATTGTAATCTTTCATTTGGGGAGTGGGCCAGCATAGTGGTTTGATCATTCATACCTGCAGCAATAGAAATGAGTCCATTCTCTAAAATATTGATTCACAAGGATGAATCTTTAATTCATTTTGGATTATGCAGAGCAGATTCTCGCAGAATTATGAGGCCAGATATCATGAATTCATGTATATGCCATTTTCCAAAAATCAAATTTATAGGCAGAAAACACATCAGTGGTTGCCAGGTTAGAGATTGGAAAGAACCATCTACCAAGGGACAAAGTGATGGAATGTTTTGTACACTAGGTATAGTGGTTAGGACTGCACATATTTGTAAAAATTCACAGAACTCTATACCAAAAAGTTTCAATTTTACTATATGCAAAATACATAAATGTTAAACATCAAAGGAAAAGAAAGATGAGAAATCATGGATACAAACAGATGAGAATAAAAAATTACATAGGATGGTCACATCATAAATGATTCTGGTTAAAAGTTTCATATTTTAGCCCCAAAGAATCTGTTCCAAGTGATTTTAACGAAGGGACAGACCCAAGTCAGCTCTGTCTGAGAAATACACTGTTAAGAGTTACAAACAGAGAGCACCTGGAAGGCAATTACCAACCACCTTGGGAACTCCAGAGAAATAAATTACCAAGACCCAACTAAGAGACATGCAGTGGAGACACTAAGAAAAAGATAAAGATTAGAAATCCTCAAGTCTCTACAGAAAAAAAAAATTCAAGCAGGCTATATCCAACGGTTGTGGAAGACTCAATTGCAAACATCCTGGTAGATGTATCTGACTGGAGCTCAAGGGAATTAATGAGACACAAAATTAAATATAAGGCTCAGGATATTTGTAAACATGAAAATATGAGGTTGAAATCCTTCATAGATGGAATACATAGAATGAAAGCTATAGAGAAACCTAGGAATTATCATGAGGAGTACCAGAATTGTGGAGCAGAATAAATAGGAGTTCTTATGTACCTAAAAGGTTAGGCTTTCTCTTGGAAATCTCTAGTTTTATGTTTGGTTTGATCACCTTGGCAAAACAGGCAGTTAAGAAGTGTTGGGAGTAGCCCAAACTTTCCCCTTCTATTTTTGATACTACTGGCAGAGTATATCCAGCAAAGAGAACAACAATGTATTGGAAAATTGCTTTTGTAAATTAAACACAGAAAGTTCAACAAGAGGGATTCAAATGCAGGTTAACATACCTGAAGAGTGCAGTATTTGGTAGCTGTACAAATGATCTTATGGGTATTTTTTTTTGAATGAGTCTAATGTTCCAATGAACTATCAGAAAACAATATGACTTTAGAGAATTAATTCTTAACTAGGGATATGCACCAAAATTCTTCATGGGTCTTTCTCAAGATACCTACACCATTACAAAAGCTTTACCACAGAAAATTCTGATTGAGAATATTTTGGTTAAGGTCCAAAACTAAATAGTCCCATAAGTGATTCTGATGCACATACATATCACAGCACATCAATTCTAAGACTAAGAAATAAACCAAATATGGTTCCACAATCAACCAGACTTTTCATTCTGAAGCTTCTGTACCACAGACTAACCTCCTAGGAAGCTCTGACTCAAGAACTTAGAAGCAATCCACCTTCCAAGTAATACCTCAGATTGTGAACCCTAAGCCCTTTCAGATACTTACAAGCCACGCACCAGCTTTGGCTTGGCAAGTTTTAGAAGATCCAGCTTCTCAGCAGAATTAAGAAAAAAAAAATGAGCCACTCTATTGCTTAAACCTCAGCTCTCAGTTTTACTAATGACCCTGCCAGAAAGACTATTACAACCATGTCTTAACAGAACCAATCTATTGTACTGTAATATTTCCAGTCGATTTTTCCAAAACCAAGATTTTCAAGATTACACCTTTCAAATTATATCATACATATTGATGAAACATTTCAAATATAATTATCCAGGAATAAAAAATGGTTATGGCAACCAAAATTTACAATTACCCTTTCTTCTCTTACTGACAAATTCTACTTCAAAGTAATAAATCCCACAGGCTGCTAGTATTGGATGCGTGGCTCTAACATATGCTGCATCTAAGGGAGTTCTACCATGACCTACATGTGAAACTAGAAATTCAAAGGACAGCTGAGGTTTACATCTGAAAGTCTTAAATAATTCAAAAAAAAATAGGGCACTTAGATGAAATTTAAATTCTGTTCTCATAATTTCAGGTAACTGAAGAAGTAGCAAATCATTTACCATTACAATTAATTCAATATGCAAAATAGCTTCAGCTAGCCAAAAGATTCTTTACACTATTACTTGGTTGTATTAAGAGTTCAGAATCTAGCCAGGCGGTGGTGGAACAAGCCTTTAATTCTAGCACTGGGGAGGCAGAGGCAGGCAGATCTCTGTGACTTAGAGGACAACCTGGTCTATAGAGTAAGTTTCAGCAAAACCAGTGCTACACAGAAATATCTTCTCTAAAATAAAATAAAATAAAATAAAAACCCAAAAGTTTTTAAGAAAGAAAGAATTAAGAATCTGAGCAATCTGAGTATGGACAATGGCCCTGGTTTTTCTTTCAAGATTTTAAAAATATTTTCTTTATGCGTGAATGAATGAGTGTCATTGAGTATGTATACTACCTGTGTACCTGCTGCCCAAAGGCCAGAAGAACCTGTTAGATCCCTTGGAACTGCAGTTATTATAGGCTATTGTGAGGTTGCCACGTGAATGCTGGAAATCAAATCCAAATCCTCTGCAAGAATTACTGACTAATCTCTATGGTTTCCAAACTAGAGAAACTTAAGGCTATAATTTTCAGTTATTCTAGATTTGAAGCACATGAGAAAATGATCATAATTTTATCAGATCTAAATCTGCATTTAATTTTTAACATTCCTGGTTGGTATAATGTTCTTTTGGAATGTATACAAGTTCCCCTTGTTCATTCAAATGCTGTTTTCTCTACCCCCACTATCTAGTTTCAATCCAGACAATGTATTATGATGCTTAGCATTACCTGTCCCAAGTTTGTGTAAACATGCCACACTTTGTTCTTTATGTTGGCAAAAAAAAAAAACAAAAAACACACAGCCATTGCTATGCAATGGTAAAATAGGGTGGGACATCCTGATCCAGAGGGCAGAGGAAAGAAGACCAAAGGGTAGGAGCAGTGGTCAGCAGGAGAGAACTTGGAACCACATGGAGAGATGAACAGAACTTAACATATGACTAAAAGAACGTATAAGGAGTAAAATCTGAATGGTAAGAAACGATGTGGGTTTGGAGATTTAGAATGGAGTAATCATTGCCTAGCATTGTGCTCTAGGTTAATTAAATAAATCCTAGACTCTGTGTGGTGATATGATTTGGTGTTCCTGATTTAGGAATAACCACTGGCTAACTAAAACAAAAATCAATAATAAATATTAATATCCAACAACAATTTCTATACATACATTTGCAAAATAGACAACTTTTTAAACTGAAGATATTTGTATGATGGCAAAATTTAAAATAAACTACATTAATAGGTAAAGCTCAGTAAGAATTTATGAACCTGTTATTTGATATATTCTTATCATTTCTGAATTAAGGCTAATCCACAGTTGTTTTTTTGTTTGGTTGAACTTGTTTTTGTTTTGTTTTGTTTTGTTTTGTTTGCAACAGGGTTTCACTGCATAGCCTTGGCTACTCTTCAGTGTGGGACACCCAAAAATTGCTATCTCAAAGAACCAAGAGTGCTGAAGTTTACAAATGAATTATGCAAAGAAAAGACAAAAGACCTACTGTTTTAATAATGCTCTCTGTGAGGTAGCAATTAAAATACCCAGCAAAAACTGAAGTTGTTGTATTTGGGTAAATATTGAATCAAGCATCATACCATATTCATAAATATTCATGAGCTAGCAAAAGCATTAAATATGGATAATGAAATTCTCTTGCTTTCAGATTTTCTTGGGACGGCTGTCCTAACACAGGGTTAGATTAAGGAGAGACTCCCTATGATTGTATGTGTTAGGCAATGCTGACATTTTCATTAATCTCTATCACTAAAAGATTCAATACCCAAAATGAGGTGAGAGTCTACCTTACTTTAGCAGATACAGCAAAATCTGAAACCAGTGGATGGATGATTTAATGTCCAAACAAGAAAAAAAACAAAAGCAATGGGAACTTGACCTGGAAAAATTTTGAGACACTAATCTATTATTATATCTTCCTTTAAAAACTCTCCCCAAAACTTTATTTCTTCTAGGCTAAAATTGTCTTCATCATTAAAAAAAAAATGACCCAGTGGAATGGCAATGAAAAAAGGAACACTACTATTCAGTTTCCCTCTCCACACAAGTGTAGCACTGGCAAAGAGCAACAACCTGCTGCCCCCTCGGACTGCATTCAGCCCCAGCCTCTCAAAGGTATCTATCTCCAGAGCAGGGTGTGGGTTTCCCTCAAACTTAAACATTCACAGGTGACAGGATGCTAATGGAAATGAAGAGTACTGCCTTGCTTGACCTCCTTAATCTCACTTGTAGGTTTCATATGGCGACTGAAAACAAGACACCTGTGGAGAGAAGCTAAGGGCCGGTGGGGAGAACTATGGTTTAGAGCAACCAGGACCCTTTCTGGAGCTGCATCCTCTTTGGGGGATTTCCAACCCCACCTACAACATAAGAAACAGGGCTGACAGGCTGTTTTCTCCAAGAATCAACAGCTGTTAGCACCGCTTTTCTTTCAAGACAGGGTCTTGCTGGGTAGCTCTGGCTGGACTGGAAACCCATGGCAATCCTCCTGCCTCTGTAGAGTGCATGAGCTCCCATACCCAGGTGCAGTTTTGTTAAAATTTAAGGGAATACTTCAAGACTATTCACAATAAAAACGTCTTTTTAATGGTCCTAACACACTACTACATCTCATAACAGACTGTCGCTTTAGGGGACAAAATTAATCATCAACACCCTTATCCTCCTAAACCACAATCTCGAGAAGAAGTGGTGGTCAAACACCAAAGAACTTACACCCCCCAAAAAAGAATGAAAAAACGAAAAGAAAAGCAACAACAAAAAAGAAACAACAAAAAACAAAACAACAACAACAAACCACTATAAACAATAAACAAAAAGAGCAGCCATGGTGGACATTTGACTAGCTTTTTTCGAGAAGCAGTAAACAGTGATTCCAGAAGAGCACAGAAGGCTCAGAGGGGTCTCCGTGGAAAGAGACAGGAGGAGGATCATCGCCCTACTGAAAACACAGGGCCCTGAATACCACCCTGCTTGGCTCAGAAGGCATTGTAGGCCTGTTTCCTCAAACCTTAGTCTCAGGCGTCCAGAAAAAATGACTCACAACACTGTGGTGTGTGAGAGCGACTTAGGTCCATGACTGATTTGGAGGAAGGTTTAGGCTGGGAGAACAAGCAGGCAGTGAGCACATCTCAGCACTCTGCATCTGAGGCACCCAGGGATTTGCACTGAAAGGCAGATTCACCTCTACCCCACTGGCCAGTCCCAGGGCACAGGGCTCTCAGACCTCCACCCGAGATGGATGCTCAGCCAGAGTCCTGACCCTGCCGTATGGAAGCCTGCTACAACGCTGCTCCTGCACCTCCCCCCCACCATGAGATCCTGTAGGTCTCTTTGCCTGATTCTTGTCACTCACTGGCCTGCCCCATGTATTGGATTCCCAAGGCCCCCCCCCAAGGGAACTGGGGCCCCAGACCCTCCAGGTTTCTGCCCACTGCCCTGGCAGGCAGCACAGGCAGCTGAGCCCCACAGCAATAGCAGCCCTACACTGACCTCTTCGTCCAGCTCCTGGCACTGCCCACTGGGTATGGATCCACAGGAGTGCTGCCAGCCGAGGGAGCAGTTGCCTGGCACCATCATAGAAAGCACCCAGTAGAATGCCTGGGACACGTGACTGTGACGAAAGAATTGACGCATGCCCAACATTCTCAGGTTTCCCTGTGGTGGAGCTTCTGCTCCCAGTAACTTGGCAGGCTAGAGCGCCCGATGACCTCAGTTTCCTCAACTGAGCAACCATTTGGTTGAGCTGGGAGCACTTATCCCACACACACACTTAGGGAAGGTCAAAGTTATGGTATTTGTTTCCTTGCCTGCCTGTGTGCTTCAAGTCTCAGCACATAGTGGCCACTTTTGTTGCCCCAGAGCCCCGGAGCATCCCTTAAATTCCTAAGACACTTATCTTTTTCCCTATGCTCTCATGACTTGTCTCCAAGGCAAACTAGAGTCCCCTGAATATGGCAATCCCTTGTTCTCCATAGTAGGCCCCTAACCTTGGGCTTGGCCTCAAGATTAGGATACCAAGGGCACCACAGCACCTGGTCCAACATCAAAATACCCCGACTAGCTCTGAGAACTTTGAGGTGTAGCTTCTCAGAGATTTGGTTGCTCTGTCTACAAGATGAAGATGGACCTCAACATAAAACCAGGCACATTAAACGGGCTGAAATAAAAAGTGGAAAATACATTAGAAATCATTGGTACAGGAGAAAACTTCCTGAACAGAACACCAACAGCACAGGCTCTAAGAGCAACAATCAATAAATGGGACCTCATGAAACTGAAAAGCTTCTGTAAAGCAAAGGACACCGTCATCAAAACAAAGCAACTGCCTACAGATTGGGAAAGAATCTTCACCAACCCTTTATCTGACAGAGGACTCATATCCAGTATATATAAAGAACTAAAGAAGCTGTAAAGCAGCAATCCAAGTAATCCACTTAAAAAGTGGGGAACAGAGCAAAACAGAGAACTCTCTGTAGAGGAATATCAAATGGCAGAGAAGCATTTAAAGAAATGCTCAATGTCAATAACCATTAAGGAAATGCAAATCAAAACTACCCTGAGATTTCACCTTACATCCATCAGAATGGCCAAGATGAAAAACTCAAGTGACAATACATGTTGGAGAGGTTGTGTAGAAAGGGGAACCCTCCTCCACTGCTGGTGGGAATGTAAACTTGCACAACCACTCTGGAAATGAATCAGGCGCTTTCTCAGACAGCTAGGAATACTGCTTCCTCAAGATCCAGCCATACCACTCCTAGGCATGTATCAAAAAGGGGCTCAAGTACACAATAAAGACTTTTGCTCAGCCATGATTGTGGCAGCTTTACTTGTAATAGCCAGAAGTTCGAAACAGCCCAGATGCCCCTCAACTGAAGAATGGATGCAGAAGTCGTGGTACATGTACACAATGGAGTACTACACTGCAATGAAAAATAAGGAAATCATGAAATTTGCAGGTAAATGGTGGGACCAAGAAAAGATCATCCTGAGTTAGCTGTCCCAGAAGCAGAGAGACACATGGTATATACTTGCTCATATAGACATATAACATAGGATAAACTTACTAAAACCTGTACATCTAAAGAAACTAGTCAAGAGAGAGGACCCTGACAAAAACACTCAATCCCTATCCCAAAAGGCAAAGAACATAGACATCAGAAGAAGAAAACAGGAAACAACCTAGGAACCTGCCATAGAGGGCCTCTGAAAGCCTCTGCCCTGCAGACTATCAAAGCAAGCACTGAGACTTATGGCCAACAGTTGGGCAAAGTGCAGGGAATCTTATGTATAAGTGGGAAATAGTAAGATCTGGAGAGGACAGGAACCCCACAAAGAGAGCAACAGAACCAGAAAATTTGAGCACAGGGGTCATCTAAGACACTCATATTCCAACCAGGTACCATGCATGGAGATAACCTAGAACCCCCGCACAGAAGCAGTCCATGGCTGTGTAGTATCCAAGTGGGTTACATATTAAGGGGAAGAGGGACTACCTCTGAAATAATTGATAGGCCTGTTGTTTAATCACCTCCCCCTGAGGGGAGAGCAGCCTTACCAGGCCACAGAAGAGGACAATGCAGCTATTCCTGATGTGATCTGTTAGACTAAGATCAGAAAGAATGATAGGTGGTCCTCCCACATCAGTGGACTTGGGGAGGGGCATATGTGAAGAAGGGGATGGTAGGGTGGGATCAGGAGGGGAGGAGGGAGGGGCTTATGGGGGGATACAAAGTGAATAAACTGTAATTATTAAATAAATCAATAGAGCTAGGTATGTAATACTTCTTGATTTCTCTCATTATTCCTCATATTTCTGAGTTACCTTAAAAAATCTCAGAAATATATATGCATTTCTCTATCCCTTCCCATTCTGCATGTTACATTCTTTAAAACAACAGATTTCTAAAAGAATTGGCATTTTTTCCTTGTACACTTGAATCTATCTTTCAATCACTGTGTGGTCTTAAATTAAAATATGAGTCCGGCACTTCCTTTTTGATATCTCTTGATAATTTTCTACGTCCTACAGAATAAAGTCTAAGCTTACAGATCCAAACACTTAGAATAACTGTTTACTCCATGCTTTTGACTTTCATACACTCTGCCCTAGTCCTTTCTCTCATCTTTTAAGCTTGGCTACTGAGCTTAACTTTTCCAAGAAACAGCAGTTGTTCTCAACTGTAGGTTGAGGTCCATTGGGGGCGGGGTCAAATGACTCTTTCACAGGAGTTGCCTAATAACATCAGAAAACAGATGCTTACACTGCAATTCAAAATAGTAGTAAAATTACAGTTATGAAGGAGCAACAAAAATAACTTTATGGTTGGAGTCACCACAACATGAGGTCACAGCATTAGGAAGTATGAGGGCTAGCCTGAGTTAGAGGCTCCTATCTTCCACAATATCATTCTAAAATTTCCCCCACTACTTCATTTTATTTTCTTTGAACTCTGTGCAGTCAAAGACGGTATTTTAATCCTCTTTAAGCCCAAAAACTGGCACCAAGTAAACGTGGAGTTTACATGAAAGAATCAGTGAGTTAAGTAGACAAGGCATATGAAATTAACAGAATTTTCTTCCCAATAGTTTTTTCTGAGTATAATTATTAAGTTCCATCAAAGCAAATTTATAAAAATTTTAGCAAAGAGCTCCAAGGGGAAACTCAGTTCACTTCTAATTCATTTGATTTTTAGTTTAGATACAATATCTTAGTATGAAAGTCAGGCTGACAAAATAAAACTCTCTGTCTTCAAACTCCCACACATCCTGAGATTACAGGTACTTACCACCGTGCCCATTATAAATTTTTTGTTTTTAAAGATCTCTTAAATTACCCTTATATATATATAGTGTGTGTGTGTGTGTGTGTGTGTGTGTGTGCAAGTGTGTGCACAGTAAATGAGTTATCTTCCTCAATCACTTTTTAGTCTTGTTTTATGATCTCTCACTGAACCTGGAACTGGCTGTTCTCTGGCTGAAAAGTCCCTAAGCCACACCTGTGCTCATGTGGCCAATCCATCACACCCCCCCCCCCCACACACCAAGAGTTTCAGGCCCACACTGATACAAACTGCTTTCATGTGAGTGGTGGTGATCTGAACTCTAGTCCTCATGCTTGTAGAGAAAACACTATACCCACTAAGCCACCTTCTTAGCACCCCTATAATCCTCCTTTGTCTTTATAAGCAAACATTTCTTAAGATATTTGATCCGACTTAACAAATATATTTTTAAGTCAGTGAGACGGCCCAGAGAATAGGAGTACCACAATGACCTAAACTCCAGGCCACAGGACCCACAAGATGGAAAGAGAATCAGCATTTGAAGTTGTCCTCTGACATCCACATGTACATGCCCATAACACACAATAGCACACAAGCCTGCATGTACATTTTTTATTACATTAAAAATTTAATAATGAAAAAAGTACAACATTTCCCTGGAATTATATTTAGTAAGGGTTAAAGACTATTAACTGCTGAGTCTTGGTGAGATTGCTCTGCAAAAATACAACTTGACGCTCTCCCAGGACCTGAGTTTGGTTCTTGGCACAGACACCAGGTGGGTCACAATTTCTAGTAACTCCAGCTCCAGGGGATCCAATGCCTTCTTCTGGACACCAGGGCACACGCACTCAGGCATGCATACC
>REGO01001177.1:71290-114739 GCA_010120015.1 Rhombomys opimus
ATGAGGTCCCATTTATTGATTGTTGCTCTTAGAGCCTGTGCTGTTGGTGTTCTGTTCAGGAAGTTCTCTCCTGTGCCAATGAGTTCTAGGCTGTTCCCCACTTTTTCTTCTAACAAATTTAGCGTATCTGGTTTTATGTTGAGGTCTTTGATCCACTTGGACTTTAGTTTTGTGCAGGGTGATAAATATGGGAGTCAGTAGTTCTTGCAGAGGATTTGGATTTTATTTCCAGCATCCACACTCACAGTTATTATTAGCCTATAATAACTGCAGTTTCAAGGGATCCAACAGGTTCTTCTGGCCTTTGGGCAGCAGGTACACAGGTTGTATACATACGCGCTGACACTCATTCACTCACACATAAAGAAAATCTTTTTAAAATTTTAAAAGAAAAAACAAGGCTGTTGTCCATACTCAGATTGCTCAGATTCTTAATTCTTTTTTTCTTGAAAACGTTTGGGGTTTTTTAGACAAGATATTTCTGTGTAGCCCTGGTTTTTCTGAAACTTACTCTGTAGACCAGGTTGTCCTCTAACTCACAGAGATCTGCCTGCCTCTGTCTCCCAGTGCTGGAATTAAAGGCTTGAGCCACCACTGCCTGGCTAGATTCTGAACTCCTAATACAACCAAGTAATAGTGTGAAAAGTCTTTTGGCTAGCTGAAGCTATTTTGCATATTGAATTAATTGTAATGGTAAATGATTTGTTACTTCTTCAGTTACCTGAAATAATGAGAACAGAATTTAAATTTCATCTAAGTGCCCTATTTTTTTTGAATTATTTAAGACTTTCAGATGTAAACCTCAGCTGTCCTTTGAATTTCTAGTTTCATATGTAGGTCATCGTAGAACTCTCTTAGATGCAACATCTGTTAGAGCCAAGCATCTGATACTAGCAGCCTGTGGGATTTATTACTTTGAAGTAGAAATTGTCAGTAAGTGAAGAAATGGGTAATGGTAAATTTTGGGTGCCACAACCACTTTTTATTCCTGGATAATTATATTTGAAATGTTTCATCAATATGTATGATATAGTTTGAAAGGTGTAATCTTGAAAATCTTGGTTTTGGAAAATTGACTGTAAATATTACAGTACAACAGATTGGTTTTGTTAAGTCATGGTTGTAATAGTCTTTCTGGCAGGGTCATTAGTAAAACTGAGAGCTGAGGTTTAAGCAATAGAGTGGCTCATTTTTTTTTTTTCTGAATTCTGCTGAGAAGCTGGATCTTCTAAAACTTGCCACGCCAAAGCTGGTGCGTGGCTTATAAGTATCTGAAAGGGCTTAGGGTATACAATCTGAGGTATTACTTGGAAGGTGGATTGCTTCTAAGTTCTTGAGTCAGAGCTTCCTAGGAAGTTAGTGTTTGGTACGGAAGCTTCAGAATGAAAACTCTGGTTGATTGTGGAACCAAATTTGGTTTATTACTTAGTCTTAGAATTGATGTGCTGTGATATGTATGTGTATAAGAATCACTCATGGGACTATTAAAGTTAGTTTTGTACCTGAACCAAAATATTCTCAATCAGAATTTTCTGTGGTAAAGCTTTTGTAATGGTGTAGGCATCTTGAGAAAGACCCATGAAGAATTTTGGTGCATATCCCTAGTTAAGAACTAATTCTCTAAAGTCATATTGTTTTCTGATACTTCATTGAACTATTAGTGTCATTAAAAAAAAAACAACATAGGATCACTTGTACAGCTACCAAGATATTGCACTCTTCAGGTAAGATAACCTGTATTTGAATCCCTCTTGTTGAACTTTCTGTGTTTAATTTACAAAAGCAATTGTCCAATACATTGTTGTCTCTTTGCTGGATATGCTCTGCCAGTAGTACCAAAAGGGGAAAGTTTGGGCTACTCCCAACACTTCTTAACTGCCTGTTTTGTCAAGGTAATCAAACCAAACATAAAACTAGAGATTCCCAAGAGAAAGCCTAACCTTTTAGGTACATAAGAACTCCTATTTATTCTGCTCCACAATGTTGCCAATGCTCATGATGTTTCCTAGGTTTCTCTGTAGTTTTCATTCTATGTGTTCCATCTATGAAGGATTTCAACCTCATATTTTCATAGCTACAAATATCCTGAGCCTTATATCTAATTTTATGTCTCATTAATTCCCTTGAGCTCCAGTCAGATACATCTACCAGGATATTTGCAATTGAGTCTTCAACAACCATTGAATATAGCCATTTGAAATGTTTTTTTTTTCTACTGATTGTAGAAACTTGAGTATTTCTAATCTTTATCTTTTTCTTGGTGTCTCCACTGCATGTCCCTTAGTTGGGTCTTGGTAATTTATCTCTGGAGTTCCTAAGGTGGTTGATAATTGCCTTCCAGGTGCTCTCTGTTTGTAACTCTTAACAGTGTATTTCTCAGACAGAGCTGACTTGGGTCTGTCTCTTCCTTAAAATCATTTGGAACAGATGATTTGGGGCTAAAATATGAAAGTTTTTACCAGAGTCATTTAGGATGTGGCCATCCTATGTAATTTTTCATTCTCATCTGTTTGTATCCATGATTTCTCATCTTTCTTTTCCTTTGATGTTTAACATTTATGTATTTTGCATATAGTAAAATTGAACCCTTTTTGGTATAGAGTTCTGTGAATTTTTACAAATATGTGCAGTCCTAACCACTATACCTCGTGTACAAATATTCCATCACTCTGTCCCTTAGTAGATGGTTCTTTCCAATCTCTATCCTGGCAACCACTGATGTATTTTCTGCCTACAACTTTGCCTTTTGTATAATGTCATATACGTGAAATAATAATATATAGCCTCATAATTCTGCCAGAATCTGCTCTGCATAATCCAAAATAAATTAAAGATTCATCCTTGTGACTCAACATTTTAGAGAATAGACTCATTTCTATTGCTGCGGGTATGAATGATCAAACCAGTATGCTAGCCCACTCCTCAAATGAAAGGTAGGGTTCCACAATTACAAACGTAGTCAATAGCAACATCTATAAGTGCATTTTTTTTTGTAAATGTAAGTTTGCATTTCATTTGGGTAAATGTCAAGGAACAAGACTGAAAAATTGTAGGTAAAAGTATTTTTAACTCTGAAAGGAACTGTTTTTGCAAAGCAGCTAGAGTGATTTTGTCTTTGTGCCCATGGTGTGTCACTGTTCCTCTTGATCTGTCTCTTTGTTTTTGCTTTTTTTATTTCTATTTTTTCACGTCTTTAAAAATTTTTTTGGTGAAGTACACAAACTTCTGTGATATTTTTATGCATAATACGATTATTACTTTGTCCTTATTCTTCCTGATCTCATGTTGTTTTTTCTGTTGTTGTTTTCTTTTTTATTTTAATTGTTGTAATGATGTCTGGGTTTTCCAAATGGCTTATTATTAATTCTCATCTTCCCTTCATCTATAAGGTATTTTTTCTCTCCCTGATTGCACATGTGGGCTTAGGTTTCTGGTTCATTGTCCGTGGTTGCTCTTTCCTTTTCCCCAAGAGTTAGCTTCCGGGCCTCACTTCCTCCTTGTTAGTCAAACTAATCAGTTTTTAAGTCTTAGATATGGGGTATATTTATATCACTGCCTCTTCCCCAATATAACATGTCTGCTTTACATTTTGATCAGGCATGTACCCCTGTAATTGGTGCATATACCCTTGTAATTGTCTGCAAACTACTGACTTTAAGGTAGGGAATATTTCTAAGCTAGTATTCAAGTGAGTGAAGAGATGAATGGTTTTCTGTTTCTACTTCTGCCATTTCTAAAATGGCACATAAACAGAATTATATTACCTTCTAAGAAGCCTCTTAAGTGGGGCATTTTCAACCAAGCATAATGCATTTTAGATGCAATCTTACATCAGCATACAGGAGAACAGATCCCTTTTTTGGTGATGGCATGTGTGAGCAAATTAATTAACTTATGCATAGCAGTTTTCATGGAGAGATGTGTGCCCATCTGTTTATTTCACTTTAAATAGACTTTTCTTTAGATAATGTTTATTTGAGAATGGGACAGCTAAACTTTAGTTTGAGGGTCCTAATTTCCACATAAAATGACAAAAGTTTAGTGTGGTTACCTCTTTGGACAGTAAAAAAGAGCAGAAGGATCTTGTGTTAAAAGTGTTGCATGTAAAAATGCTGCCCTTATTCTACCCTGTGTATGCTCTAAGTCTGCTGAGGAAAATTAGGAACATGACTACTGGTGGCTATTTGTTTTTTCTGTGTAGAAAATAAGGCTTAAAGGGAATTTGTTTTACTACATGAAAGAATATGTTTATTTTTCTGAGTAACTTTTTCTTTTAAACTGAGCATAATTTTTATGTATATTCATAAAATAGCATTATTTGGAAGGACTAGTAAGATGTCATTTTTTTTTTTAGTTTAAAAATAACTTGTACACTTTTCTTAACAAAAGACTAAGTTGTATTCTGTAATGACTATATTTTTAGGAGATATATTAAGGGGTAGGTCTTTGTGTTTTTATGATTGATCAGGGACTGGTGAGAAATTTCTAAACATGACTTTATCTTATGAATGTAATTTCAGCTCACTTATTTCACTTAAGTTTTCACTTTTGCATGCTAAGAGAGAAAGAGGTAGTACAGAAAATGTTAATTGAAAATGAGAGAGGCAACAATATTGTATTTGAAAATTTTATTTATAATTTATGCATATGTTGTTTTTAACTCTCCAAAGAAAATATTGATACTACTGTTTGACAGTGGTTATGGAAAAATTTGCAAGTTTTTCTGTTTGTATTCTATTCCACAAATTTTATGCTGGCTGGTACTAATATACCGTCAAAGTGTTCCTTTTATGCTTATTGACTTTAAGGCCTTTTTTTTTTCTTTTTGATGTTTTTTCAAGTCAGTGTTTCTCTGTGTATCCCTGGAACTCACTCTGTAGATCACATAGGCCTCAAACTCAAAGAGATCTGCCTCATATGCTGAGATTAAAGGCATGTGCTTGGCTTTAAAGACTATTTTTTTAATGAAGGGTAGAAAATAAAATTTCTAGCTAGCTTTGAGAAGGTTAGAAAAGATAAGAGTTCTGGAGAGATGTCTCAGCAGTTAAGAGCATATACTATCCTTGTAGAGGACCCTACTGCATTTCCAGCATCCATGTCAGACTACTCACAACTGCCTTGTAACTCCAAGTCCATGGGTTTCAGCACCCTCTTCTGGCCTTCTCAGGCATTGTCTCAAGTGCTCAAATTCACATTCAAGCATCCATATACACTAATTTCAGAAACAGAATTGGAAGGGCACCTTCAAGTTTCAGTTGGTTGTCATCAACAAATGAATGCTCACAGAGGGACATATGAGCAAAGATAGTAATACAGCTAAGTAGCATGGTTATCAACTTAATGTGTTTGATGGATACATTGTAGATTTAGAAGTTTGGTGAGTATAAGCCGCATTACTTTTTTCTTTGTTGTCTTATCTACACTTCCCAGTTGCCTTTCTGTCAGACAGTAAAAACTCTGGAAACCTATCCAGGTTAGTATTCAAAAGGTTGAGTGGGGTGGGACAGAGAGCATTCATTAGGCAAAAAAAAATAGCTCTAAATTAAAACAGTCTTTATTGAATGAATATTGAGATTATATATGGGGCAACTAAAGAGTAGTTCTGGCTCAAGAAAGAACATGTATCAACAGAATACTATATGCTAGTCCTTTAAGATTAGTAAGAATTTGAGACACTTTGATGGAAAAATACTCCAGAAGATGGGAAATGACTAAGGCATTCTCAGGAAGAGAATGAACCCCAGTGCTCTTTGGCAGAGGCATTATGGCTCAGTGTTATTGGGGACTGAAATGGAAACTGCCAGAAATAAGAGTGGACTTAGATCTGAGAGAGCCTTGATGATAGTTGTAAACTCTATAGGTAACAAACAGCAAACGCTTGTTATTTTTAATAAGAAAGTGAGAGGCCATCCATATTCAGCAAGACAAGCTGATGATAGGGAAAGAGTAGCATGTGTGTGTAATGGCATTGTGCAAGGAGCTAGAAGAGTGTGGCCTAGGAGCAGATTGTGCTAGAGATGAAAAGGATGAGCGTTCATGTGCTGATGACCTGTTATGCATCACAAACTAGGAAAGAATTAAGGTTTCACAAGAATGAACACAAGGCTGTAGACTTTGCTGAAATAGGATCTCTACTGTTTAGAAACTTATAGGAAAGAGAAGAGATAGACAAGTAATAAATAATCTAGTATAAAATAGTAGTAATACACATGAATAAACTGTAGTGCAGAGAAGAGGCGGTGACCATCTGTTGGAAGACTGTGGTGATCAGGGCAGAATAGCTGACATTTAACAGTGCAGAATAAGAAACAGGTAAACATTGGGCTCTGCATGCCCTGTCTTTCAGCCTCTTTCACACACAGCTATAGACAAGGTATTCATGAATTTCAACTGTATGTGCTGGTGATATCATTACCTTGCAGAGAGGTAGAGACTGAAAGAATTCAAGGCTAGACTTCCTCTACATAGTGTCAATGCCAGCTAGCCAGAATTCTATTGTAAGACTCTGCCTCAAGAAAATGTAAAACCATGTATTTATTGTTTCAGCAGTTTACATATATTTGGTGCTTGTCTGCACTCAGTTGGCAAGGTAAGAAGGCTGACTTATGTGCTTGATTCAGAATGAAATTTCAGAAAACGAGAAGAACAGACTCAGTTGAGATTACTGGTGAAAGAATGGATTGTTTGAGTTTGGGCTGTGCAAGGAAGGAATAAGATCTATAAGATGAAAGACTCAGGCCAAATGAGAGATTTGTGAATTGTTATTTTTAGTAAGGTTTAAGAAGAGTTGTATGTGGGGAGGTTTGAAGTGGATTTGCTAAAGTTGCCAAGAGTAGACGTCATGATGAAAGATGACTGAAGAGAAGCAAAGCTTCCTGGAAGGGTTTGTGTGTGTGAACTATGTATCTGGTGTGTACAAAAATACAAAATGCCCTTGGCAAATTCATTACCCGAGCCCACGTGGACAAGAGTAAACTTTTCTTCAGTCCACTTCTAGAACTGTGCGCACTACAGAATTCGGATGAGTAAATTGTAAGCCACAGGCTTTGGGTACTTCCTAGCCTTTTTTTAAAAAAATATTTTTTTTTCTTGTATTTACGAACTCACAGAGACTGTTACAGCATGAACAAAACCTGCAAAAGCTAGTGCTTGACAAAATTCAAGCCCAGAGAAATAGATATGGATACACTGTCCAAATCTTAACCAAGAAAATGTTTGCAACTGATGCCTCCTGGGAAATGGGGAAAATCAGTTTTCATCAGTAGAGTGACAGTCAGTTTATATCAGTCACACTCCAAGGCAGGTTGGATCCTCAAGAGTAGTTGGGTAACATGAAAGGAATTCTGTGGTGTTTTGTTTTTTTGAAGAGATACTCCGGCCAGCGGGGGTTCAACAGATTCCTAATGAAGGGTGAAATGAATGGGGTGGGAACAAGAGACTTGAAGATTGGAGACCAAGATAGTTTGTCTGAGCAAGGCCTCATTTATTTGAAAATTTTACACAGTCTTATAGGGATAAGGATAGTTTATTACTGCAGAAGATAGCAAAGTGGTTTATGGTTCGAGATACTGCACCTGCAAGATACCTTAGATATCTCAAGGATGCTCCAAGGTAATGAGCAGATGTTCTCACGTAAATCTATCACCCATTACCTTAGGTCATAGTGCAGCTGTTGGTAACTTTCCACTAATTGGCTTTGGCTCCACTAAATGGATTTGGATTCACTAGTTGGCTTTGGCTCCTGGCAAAGAGAGAGAATATGAAGTTGGGTGGGTACAGGAAAAGATCTGGGATGAGTTTGGGGAGGGAAATATATATGATCCAGTATGAAATTATTTTAAAATAATAAAATGATTTTTGTTGAACTTAGTCTGTGGGGTGTGTGCATGCATGTGCATTTGTGCCATGACCTGTGTGTGGAGAAGTCCTAGCACTTGAAAGAGTTTTTTCTTTCCATCACATGGGTCTTAGAGATTGAATATATATGGTCAGTATTGTGGCCACTGCTTTGCTAGTCCACATTTTTAGTTGGCCATCGAGCCATTTCACTGTGATACCTTTATCTTTTAAAATATTGCATTTATTTATAGGAATATATGTGTGTACGTCTATGTGGGTATACATCTACCACTTGATATGTGTAGAGACCAAAAGACAGCCTACAGGGGTAGACTCTCTTCTTTTACAATGTGGGACCTAGTGGTTGAGCTCAGTCATTAGGCCTAGTATCAAAAACCTTTAACCACTCACTAGCTTGTTGGTATAATGTTATTTTGGAATGTATACACCTTACCCTTGTTCATTCAAATGCTGTTTTCTTTCTCCCACTCTCTGGTTTCAGTCCGGACATTGCATTGTAATACTTATTCTAAGCATCACTTGTCTCAACTTTGTGTAAACATGCCAAAATAAAACAACCAGCCACAATGTTGAGCAATGGAAAGGAAGCAGGAAAGAGAGGGAGGGAGGAACCAGTGGACCGGAAGGTGTGGGAGACAGAGGAGGAGAGAAGGGCAGGAGGCTAGCTGGGAGAGCAGAACTGGGAGAGCAGAGCTGGAAGAGAGGTCTTGGACCGATGTGGAGAGATGGACCAGACCTAAGATATCATTAAAACAAGTATAATGTGGGAAATCTGAATGGTAGAAACTATGTGGGCTTGGAGGTTTAGGACTGAACAACTATTGCCCAGCATTATTATCTAGGTTAATTAAATAAATCCCAGTTTTGTGTGGTGATTTAGGTATATAGCTGTTTAGGATCAACAAGAGCATTACTACAAGTATATCAATAGTAAATAATAATCACCACATACAAGACTAGCTCTGTTATTTTTTTTCCACCTTAGGGCCAGGTATGGTGGTGCACACTTTTATTCCTAGCAATTGGAAGGCCGAGTCAGGCAGATTTTTGTGATTTCAAGGCCATCCTGGTCCACATAGCCAGTTCTAGGCCAGCTAGGGCTACCTAATGAAACCCTATTAAAACAAACAAACTCCACAAACTGAAACTGAAATAATTTTAAGTAACACACCAAATATTTTCCATTTGCATTTTCCATTTTCATACCTACTTAGTTTTGATTATTGTCCCTCCATCACAGCTTTCTGCCCCTGATCCCATATCCTTCCATTCCCAGTAATCCTCCTTTTACTTTTGTAGCTTACATGCACTACTAAACTTGATCTTCTATTCAGTTTCTTTTTATGTCTCTCATTGGCCACTTTATGGCTTCTATACTATCCCCACATAAGTGCATTATAGAAATCAAGAGATAGGGTCTGCATATGAAAGAGAGCAAGTGCTGTTTGTCTTTCTGAGCAAGAATTATCTTATTTTATGTAATTTTTCATTTCCATCCATTTTGCTTGTTTAAATCAAATTCCATTGCGTATTTGTACCATATTTTTTAAAAAGTCTGTTCATTCCTGGAGGGATATTTAGCATGATTCTTCTTAATGGCTTTTGTGAATGCAGCAGCAATAAGCATGCACTGCTGCAAATAGACTCACCTGGACAATACAGGATCACCTAGACATGACAGGTAGAGCAAGACATGACAAGCTCAGCTGGAGACAGCCTCAATAGAGACTACCTCAGCTGGAGATAACAGGGTAAGCTGGAGAGGGGCTTAAATGGACATGACAGGCACAGCTGGACATGACAATCTCAGTGGGCCATGAGAAGGTCAGCTGGACATACCAGGCTCAGCTGTACCTGATAGGGTCCATGGGACAAGAGAGTGGACAGTGGACAGTGCTCAGTTGGATATGCAGGCTCAAATGGACATGAGAATTTCAGCTGGTTGAGCTGCTCAATTGGTCATGACAGGGTCTTCTACAGATAGGCTCACCTGGACAGGACAGGCTCATCTGGACTTGACAGGCTCAGTGGGATATGACAAGCTCAGCTGAAGATAGCCTTAATGTGATAAACTCAGCTGGACAAGGCAGACTCAGCAAGACATATGATCAACTGGACATGACAGGCTCTACTGGAAATGAAAAGCTAAGCTGAAGACAGGCTCAGCTGTACCTGACAGGCTCCACTGGACAAGACAGGCTAAGTTGGACATGCAGTCTCAATTATATATGACAAGCCTAGCTAGAGACAGGCTCAGCTTGAGACTGATTCAGCTGAAGACAGTCTCACTTGGATATGACAGGCTCAGAGGGACCTGACAAACTCAGCTGGAGACAGCCTCCATGGTGACAGATTCAGCTGGAAGTGACAGGCTCAGGTGGACATGGCAAGCACACTGGACATGAGAGTCTCAGCAGTAGTGAGGATCTACTGGACATGACAGGCTCTGCTGGATGTAAAAAGGTCAGCTAGAGATATGACAGGTTCTGCTGGAAATAACAGTCTCAGTTGGACATGACAAACTCAGCTGGACATTTTATGCTCAGCAGGAGATAGGCTCAGCTCTACAGGACAGGAGGCAAAGCTTGACATGAGAGCTCACCTGGAAAGTTCAGGCTCAGATGTAGATAGGCTCACATGGACATGGCAGGCTTACCTGGACGTGACAGACTCAGTGGGACATGAAAATCTCAGCTGGACATCACAGGCTCAGCAAGACACAGGATCAACTGGACACACTTACTCTGCTGGATGTGAAAGTCTCAGTTGGAAACAGGCTCAACTGGACATGACAAGGTCAGCTGGACATACCAGGCTCATCTGGACCTGACAGGCTCCAGTGGACAGGACAAGTTCAGTTAGAAATGTCAGGCTCAACTGGATATGACCTTCTCAGCTGGAGACAGGCTCAGCTGATACTGTCTAAGGTGGACATGACAAGCTAAGCTGGATACTGGCTCACCTGGACAAGAAAGGTAAGCTGGACCTATAAGGGTCAACTGGACAAAACAGGCTCAACTGGACAGCACAGGTGAAACTGGACATGACAGGCTTTGCTCGAGACAGGCTCAGTTTGAGAGTGGCTCAGCTGGAAACAAACTCAATTGGTAATGACAGGCTCTGCTGCAGATAGACTCACCTGGACATGACATGCTCAGCAGGACATGAGAAGCTCAGCTGGAGACAGCCTCAATGATGACAGACTCAGCAGGACATGGCAGGCTCATCTGGAGACAGGCCCAGATGAACATGACAGGCACAGCTGGACATGAGAGTCTCAGCATTAGACAGGATTAATGGGACAGGTTTCTGCTGGATGTGAAAAGCTTAGCTGGGGACAGACTCACCTAGATATAATAAGCTCTGTTGGATGTAAAAAGCTCAGCTAGAAATATGAAAGGCTCAGGTGGACATGAAAAACTCAACTGGACATGACAGGCTCTGCTGGATTTAAAAGGCTTAGCTGGATACAGTTCTAGATGGATATGACAGACTATGTCACATGTGTTAACCTGTCCTCACAAGGGCATCCCTTTAACAGCACAAAGATCAGACCCCCTGGGTGATTAATACTGCTTTTATCTACTTCAAGTTCCTTTACTTTAAGCCCCTCCCTCCAACTTTGTTTGGAAATACCTAACCTCAAGGGAAAAATAATAAACAAGCACAGTGAAGGGCAGGGAGACAAGATGTATTTCTCGGGGAGTAGCAGCCATGATGTCAGGCAGCTCTGCTCCTACAAAGCAGACTGCACATATCAACCTTGTATTTCCATGCCATCTTCTGTGACTTCCCAAGCTAGTGCATGAGATTATAAAGGCTCACTCTGTAGCATAATGTTGTCCTAATATATGTTGGCTCTGAGATTCAGAAGTCTACCTCTAAGACACAAAACAAGAACTTTAAGAAAATGTAACTATGAATCAGAAAATGAGACAGCCATGTGACAAAGTTTTATTCCAGAAGGCTCCTTTTATGCTGAGCAGTACAATATATTCTCAAGCACCTGTACCATCTGTCTTTAATCAAGAGGTGCCAGGGTGATTGCTCTTGGCATCTTTCAATTTTCCATTATTTGTACATTTATGTCTTTTGCTCTCTTCTCTACTTCCACCAACTACTATGCTAATTAGCTTATCTGGACAACATACCACAACCCAGCTTTACCTGGGAAAAGGAATCTTCAATCAAGGAATTTCCCTGATCTCACTGGCTTGTATTTATCACTTGACTAATGATTGATGTGGGTGGGACCAGCCCACTGTGGATAGCACCATCCCTAGGAAGGCTGGCCTGAGCTGTATCAGAAAGCTAAGTGAGCATGAGGTAGACAATGAGCCAAAAAGCAGCATTCATCTATGTATTCATCTAGGTATTTTTTCATCTAGGTATTATTTATTCATCTAGGTAATTTTTGCTACAGTACTCCTGTTTCAAGTTCCTGCCCTAACTTTCCTCTAGGATGGACTATGACCCAGAAGTTGAAGCAAAATAAGGCTTTTCTTTCAAAGCTGTTTCTGGCCAGGTTCTTTTTACAGCAACAGAATTAAACTAGACTACTCTACATTTCTCCTTCTTATTCCTGAAAAAGAAGGAAGACATTTAGAACATGCCAAAGAGTTCTGTGTGAATCTTGATAATTGTTGTTCTCTGTTCTCATTTGTATGGTAATGTGGCAGCCTAATTAGAATTGATGGCTGAATTGGAGTGCATATTGCTGTTTCTGAGCAGTGGGATTTTGCCTCCTGGCCCTGGCTCCAATCTAAAACTCAATGTCTCAAAGACTGACCTTGACAGTCCTAGAGTGGAGAGCTTTGATTCGAGAACTAGATAATAAATTCTGTGCAACCATGGTAACCAGACAGCAAATTTTGTGTAATCTTGAGTGATTCCTTGGATGTTTTCAAAGTAAAGATGATGCCCTGAAAAACTGCTTGTAATTTTCTGCTATTTAAGTGATGACCTTACATTCAGTAAATGACACCTTGATCAGAGTCTAGACTTGGTGTCCTCTTTGTGTCACCCTGCTTTCTTTTTCCCCAGCCCTCACTTAGGTGGTATTCAAGTGTCACTGCATACCAGAGGCTTATCAATAACACCTTGTGTGTGTGAGAGCAGGCAGCAGAAAGAATCTCTGAATCTCAGAGAGAGAACACCACAGTTCTTAACCTTCTTGGTTTCATGGCCAGGAGTATGTTTCAACCTTTCAACCTTCCTAAGCCTCAGTTTTTCATGTTTATGACAGAAATAAAAAGTACTAACTCCTGAAGTTGTGGGGAAAAAAACGGAATTATATATGTAAAAACGTGTTATAAACTTAAGCTTTTTTCAGCAAAAAGTTAATACTTTGAAGAACAGCAGCTGCTAAAGAAGAAACTCTGCCAATTGTAAGAAACATGTGAAAGTCTGTTTTTAGAACAAAAGTCTGGCTAGTGAGTCAGCACCAATTTACTAAACTTTGTTATCTACGAGATTAATTTTGTACAAAAATTATAAATACCAATTTAGTCCAAAGTATTTTATCACCTTATATTTTAACTATCCCAAATAATCTTGGGTCAGGTAATAGTACTGCTTATTCTGTGTTACATTTTAGGCAACCTCTATGTAAGTGAGTATTTTCCTCGTAAATAAGCTAGACTACTTTGTAATAGAAGACCTGACAGAATGATATGGAATAGCATTCTGACCTGGTAAATAAAATAGGTATGGCTTCAGCTTTCATTTCAATTCACATATAGCAAAAATCAAACCAAAGGTCTTACCTGCAACCCACGACTGTCCACCTCATAAAGATCATGCATGGTGGTCTGTTCCTACCAGGTACAGAGGGCTGCTAACTAGTCAACAGTAGTGACTGGAGGTCTCTTTTAGGACTTGACTGCACAGTGTTACAGTTTTCATCTAGCTGACACACCCTTTCTATAAACAGTTCTTACTGACTTTGATGACTATGCTCTCAGGCTATAGTTTTCCCTGTAGATAAGACCCTATGACAAGAAACTGAAAACAGCCTGTGGTAGCTTGAAAGCAAAAACGGCTCTCAGCCTATCAGCTGGAAGGTAAACCAATTGTTATAGCAAACTTCTGAGACAGCAAGTGGTTATCTCCTCAGTCAATTTGTATAAAACTGTGACCTTGACTGACAACTAGATGGCTAGAAAAAGAAGATTCAGGTAAGTGGCGCCTATCCCTAATACCCATATGAAAATAAATGTACATGCTGTTTTGTTGAGACAGGCCATATATTATCAAATGTATATGGGTGTTTTGTCTGCATGTACATATAAGTGTATAGTGCTCCCAGAGGTCAGAAGAGGACCTCAAATTCTCTGGCAGTGGAGTTACAGATAGGTGTGAACTACAATGTGGGGGCCAGAGGTCTTAACTGCTGAGCCAACATTTCAGTCCCAAAACAGGATAATTTTGTGTAGCTCAGATTGGCCTTGAACTCTTTATTCTCCGGCGTCAGTCTTCTGAGTCCTAGGATTAGAGGACTGTGCCACTATGACTGGCATAAACTTCAACATTTCCAAGCAAACCTTCAATCATCACAGGCAAATTTCAGACACTGCACAGGACAGTCTTTGTAGGTGAAGGTTGATCCACACAGTAAAGTTCAACCATCAAAAGCGATAATTCAGCCTACCCAGGTGAAATTTCAAACTTTGATGGAAAAACTTTAACCATCACAATGGAAACATCAACCATCACTATCAGTGGTGAAATGTGAGCCACTTCAATGTAAACTTCAACTATCAAGGGTGCAAATTTTATCTTTGCAAGAAAAACGTCAACAATCCTGGGTGAAATTTCAAACATTACATGGGAAATTTCATCGATGGCACAAGAAAATTCAGTCTTTGAAGGTGAAAATTCAACAATCTCAGGCAAAAATTCAACCTTCACAGAAAAAACTCAGCCACTGCTAATGCCATGTAAACCATCGCAACAGAGACTTCATACATCACAGCCAATATTTCAGTCAAATCACAGGAAAATCCAGGCAATAATTCAGCCAAGCCAGGTGAAATTTCAAACGCTGTAGAAAAACTTCAACCATCACAATGGAAACATCAACCATCGCAGGTGAACTTTCATCCACCTCAAAGGAAACTTCAAGTACCGAGGGTGCAATTTTAAAGTTTACAGGAAATACATCAACCATCCTAAGTGAAAATTCAAACATTACAGGGAAAATATCAGTGATGGCACAGGAAAGTTCATTCTTTGCAAATGAAAATTCAAAAATCTCAGGTCAAATTTCAACCTTTACACAAAAAAGGTCAACCATCTCAGGTGACATTTCAACTTCACAAGAGAGACTTCAAACATCTCAAGGGACATTTCAGTCAACTCCCAGGAAATTTCAAACATCACAGGAGATAATTCAGGCTACCCAGGAGAAATTTCAACCTTTGCTGGAAACACTTCAACAATCCCAATGGAAACATCAACCATTGCAGCTGAAATTTGAGCCACTTGAAAGAAAAATTCAACTAATGAGGGAGCAATTTTAAACATTGCAGGAAAAATGTCAACCATCGTAGGTGAAACATCAACCTTTAAAGGCGAAATTTCAGTGATGGCTTAGGAAAATGCAATCTTGATAGGCGAAAATTCAACCATCTCAGGAGAAAAGTCAACCTTCACAGGAGTAATGTCAACCATTGCAGGTGACATTCCAACCATCACAAGAGCAATTTCAAACATCACAGTTGACATTTTGTCACCTCACAGGAAAGTTCAACAATCACAGGAGATAATTCAGTCTACCCAAGAGAAATTTCAAAGTTCACGGAGAAAACTTCAACCATCACAATGGAAACATCAACCATCACTATCGGTGGTGAAATTGGAGCCACCTCAAAGTAAACTTCAACTACCAAGGGTGCAAATTTTATCTTTGCCAGAAAAACGTCAACAATCCTGGGTGAAATTCCAAACATTACATGGGAAATTTCATCAATGGCACAGGAAAGTAGAATCTTTGCAGGCAAAAATTCAAAAATCTCAGGCAAAAATCAACCTTCACAGGAAAAACTCAGCCACTGCTAGTGACATGTGAACCACCGCAACAGAGACTTCATACATCACAGTCAATATTTCAGTCAACTCACAGGAAAATCCAAATATTCAGGCGAGAAGTCAGCCAAGCCAGGTGAAATTTTAAACGTTGTAGAAAAACTTCAACCATCACAGATGAAATTTCAACCACCTCAAAAGAACATTTAACTATCGAGGGTGCAATTTTAAACTTAGCAGGAAAAAAGTCAACAATCCCAAGTGAAACATCAACCATTACAGCGAAATTTCAGCAATGGCTCAGGAAAGTCCGTACTTGGAAGGCAAAAATTCAACCATCACAGGCAAAACTTCAACCTTCACAGGAAATGGTCAACCACCAAAGGTGACATTTCAACCATCACAAGAGAGACTTCAAACTTCACAGGTGACATTTAGTCACCTCACAGGAATGTTTTTCCATCACAGGAGATAATTCAGCCCATCCAGGTGAAATTTCAAACTTTGCTAGAATAACTTGAACCATCACAATGGAAACATTAACCAATGCAGGTGAAATTTCAGCCACCTCAAAGGAAATTTCAACTATCAAGGGTGCAAATTTTACCTTTACAAGAAAAATGTCAACCATCCTACTTGAAACTTCATCTGTTACAGGGGCTATTTCAGTGAAGGCACAGGAAAGTTCATTTTTTGTAGGCGAAAATTTAACCCTTTGATTTCAAAGTTGAATCTTTACACGAAAAAGTCATCCATTGCAGGTGACATTTCAACCATCGCAAGAGAGACATCAAACATCGCAGGCAACATTTCAGTCACCTACCAAGAAAGTTCAAACATCACAGGAGGTAATTTAGCCTGCGTAGGTGAAATTGGAAATTTGCTGAAAATACTTCAACCATCTCAATGGAAACTTCAACCATTGCAGGTGAAATTTCAGCAACCTCAAAGGAAACTTCAACTATCAAGTGTGTAAATTTTATCTTGACATGAAAAATGTCAACAACCCTGGGTGAAAATTCAACAGTTACAGGGGCTATTTCAGCGATGGCACAGGAAAGTTCAGTCTTTGCAGGCGAAAATTCAACAATCTGAGGTCAAATTTGAATCTTTACATGAAAAAGGTCATCCATTGCAGGTGAAATTTCAACCATCTCAAGAGTCTTCAAACATCACAGGAAACATCTCAGGCACATCACAGGAAAATCCAAATATCACAAGTGATAACACAGGCAAGCCACAATTGAATAATTTTGAGCTTCGTAGAGAATTATGACATAACAATTGACTTGTGACATCACAAGGGAAAGATTGGTATATCACAAACACATTGTGACATCACAATGCTACTATTGTGACATCTCAAGGGAATTATGACATCACAATTCTATCAGTAGGACATTACAATCTCATTGTGATACCACACTGGTTTTATTGTGACATCCCTGGAGAATTATGACATTACAATTAAATGGCTACATCACAATAGTAACCATGACATCATAATTGTATTATGATATTACAGTGTACTATTCTCTATTCACAATGGCATTCTGATATGAGAAAGCTACTATTGGGACCACAATGGAGTGATTGTGACATTCCTAGGGATGTATGACATTTCAATTGACTTTTGACATGAAAATGGTAGTATTGTGACATCACAATTATACTTTGATATCACAATGGTTGTATTCCCTAGTCATAATGGCATTATGACATCTCATGTACTATTGGGATAACAGAAACACATTGTGATGACACAATGCTAAAATTGTGATATCGGAAGGGTATTATGACATCACAATGGTACTAGTAGGATATCAGAATGGTATTGTGACTTCACAATGGTTCGGATGTGACTTCACTTGAAAATTATGACCTTACAATTGAATTGCCACATCACAATGGTATGACTGTGATATCACAATTGTAGTATGACTTCACAGTGGTACTGTTCTGTAGTCATAAGGGCATTATGACTTCAAATTGGACATTTGGAAATCTCAAAAATATTATGACATCACAGTGCTACTATTGTGACATCACAAGGGAATCATGACATTACAAAGATACTAGTAGAATATCAGACTCATATTGTGACCTCACAATTGAGTAATTTTGAGCTTAGTAGAGAATTATAACATTACAATTGACTTGTGACATCACAGCAGTAGTATTGGTATATCACAAACACATTGTGACGTCACAATGCTACTATTGTGAAATCGCAAGCGAATTGTGACATCACAACTCTACCAGTAGGACATCACAATCTCATTGTGACATCACATAGTTTTATTGTGACATCCCTGGAGAATTATGACATTACACTTGAATGGTTATATCACAATAATAGCCATGACATTGTGTTATGATGTTGCAATGTACTATTCTCTATTCAGAATGGCATTCTGAGAGGAAATAGTTACTATTGGGACCACAATGGAGTAATTGTAACATTCCTAGGGAATTATGACATTTCAATTGACTTGAGACAAGATAATGGTAGTATTGTGACATCACAATTGTACTTTGATATCACAATGGTATTATTCTCTAGTCATAATGGCATTATGATATCACTATGGTACTACTATTGGGATAACAGAAACACATTTTGAAAACACAATGCTAATATTGTGATATCACAAGGGTATTATGACATCACAATGGTTCTATTAGGACAATACAATCTCATTGTGACATCACACTGGTTTTATTGTGATATCCCTAGAGAATTATGACATTACAGTTGAATGGTTACATCCTAATAAGACTATTGTGACATCACAATTGCATTAAGATATCACAATGTAAAATTGTCTAGTCACAATGGCATGATGATATCACAATGATTCTATGAGGATGTCACAACCTTATTGTGATATCACAGTGCAACTATTGTGAAATCACAAGGGAATTATGACATCACTATGGTTCTACCAGTATGTCACAATCCTAATGGTTCGTTTGTGACATCACTAGAGAATTATGACATTACATTTTAATTGTGAGATCACAATGGTACTATGGTGATATCATAAATGTACTATGACATCAAAATTGTACTATGCTGTAATCACAATGGCATTATGACTTCACAGTGGTACAATTTGGGCATCACAAAGACATTGTGACTTCACAAAACTGCTATTGTGATATTGCTAGGGTATCATGATATCACAATGGTCCTAGTAGCACATCACAATCATTTTGTGACTTCACAATGGTTTGATTGTTACTTCACTAGAGAATTATGACATTTCAATTGAATTGTGACATCACAATGATTCTATTGTGACTTCACAATAGTGCTATGCCATCACAATGGAACTATTCTCTAGTCACCATTGCATTATGACAACACAATGGTACTATTAGGATATCACAAAGATATTACAACACCACAATGCTACTATTGTTACATCACAAGGGTATTATGACATAACAATGGCACTGGTAGGACATCACGTTCATATTGTGACATCATAATGATGTGATTGTGACATCCTAGAGAATTATGACATTACAATCTTATTGTGACATCCCATTGGTACTATTGTGACATCAAAATTGTACTGTGACATACCTATTGTACCATTCTCTAGTCACAATGGTATTATGACATCACAGTATTAGTATAAAACAAATTCATTGTGACATCGCAATATTACTATTGTGTTATCGCAAAAGTATTATGACATAACAATGGTACTAATAGGAATTCACAATCGTATTGTGATATCACAATGGTTTGATTTGGACAACAATAGAGGATTATGACATTACAATTGACTGGTGACATCACAATGGTAGTATTGTGACATCACAAGTGTACTGTGACATCACAACTGTACTATTGGTATATCACAAACACATTGTGACATCAAAATGCTACTATTGTGACATTGCAAGGGAATTATGACATCCCAACTCTACCGGAAGGATATCACAATTTCATTGTAACATCACACTGGTTTATTGTGACATCACTGGAGAATTATGACCTTACGCTTGAATGGTTACACCACAATAGGACTGTTGTGACATCACAATTATATTATGATATCAACATGTACAATTGTCTAGTCATAATGGCATTATGATATCACAATGATAGTATTAGGATGTCACAACCATACTGTGACATCACAATGATACTTTTGTGAAATCACAAGGGAATTATGATATCATAGTTATTCTACCAGAACATCACAATCCTACTGTGACATCACAATGGTACCAATGTGACATCGATAGAGAATTATATTACAATTGAATTATGAAATCACAGTGTTAGCATTGTGACATAACAATTGAAATATGACCTCACAATGGTACTATACTGTAGCCACAATGGCATTATAACATCACAGTGTTACAATTAGGATATCACAAAGATATTGTGACATCACAATGCTCCAATTGTGACATCGCAAGAGGATTAGTACATCATAATGGTACTAGTAGGACACCACAAACGTATTGTGACATCACAATGTTTTGATTCTTACATCACTCTAAAACTATGACATTACAATTGAATTGTGACATCACAATGGTAGTCTTGTGACATCACAATTGTCCTATGACATCACTAGGGTACCATTCTCTAGTCACAATGGCATTATGATATGAGAAAAGTACAAGTGGGATATCACCAAGATATTGTGATGTCACCAAGCTACTATTATGACATAGCAAAGTTATTATGACATCTCAATGGTACTAGAAGGATATCACAATCGTATTGTGACATCACAATTGTTCGATTGTGACATGACCAGAAAATTATGACATAACATTTGAATTGTGACATCACAATGCTACTATTGAGACATCAGAAGTGAATTATGACATCACAACTGTACTAGTAGGACATCACAATAATATTGTGACATCACAATTTTACTAGTAAGACATCACAATCCTGTTGTGACATCACAATGGTTGTATTGTGACATTTGTAGAGAATTAGGACATCACAATTGAATTGTGACATCACAATGGTAAAATTATGATATCACAATTGTAGTATGACATCGCAATAGTAAAATTCTCTAGTCAGTGTAGGATTATGACATTACAATGGTACTCCTTTCTAGTCATAATGGCATTATGACATCATAATGGTACTATTAGGATATCACAAAATATTGGGACATCACAATGCTACTATTGGGACATCACAAGGGCATTATGACATAACAATGGTACAGTAGGACATCACAATCTATTTTGACAGCACAATTTTGTGTTTGTGACAATACTAGAGAATTAAGACATTACCATTGACTTGAGACATCACAGTGGTACTATTATGACATCACAATGCTACTATTGTGACATCGGAAGGGTGTTATGACATAACAATGGTACTAGTATGACATCACAATCCCATCGTGATATCAAAACGGTTCAATTTTGACATCACTAGAGAATTATGACATTACATTTTAATTGTGACATCACAATGGTAGTATGGTGATATCACAAATGTACTATGAAATCACAATGGTACTATGCTGTAATCACGATGACATTATGACTTCACAGTGGTACAATTCGAATATCACAAAGACATTGTGAGTTCACAAAGCTGTTCTTGTGACATCGCAAGGGTATTATGATATCACAATGGTATTAGAAGGACATCAAAATCATTTTGTGACTTCACAATGGTTTAATTGTGACTTCACTAGAGAATTATGACATTACAATTGAATTGTGACATCTCAATGATTCTATTGTGACTTCATAATTGTGCTACGACAACACAATGGAAATATTCTCTAGTCTCCATTGCATTATGACAACACAATAGTACTATTAGGATATCACAAAGATATTACAACACCACAATGCTACTATTGTTACATCACAAGGGTATTATGACATAACAATGGTACTAGTAGGACATCACGTTCTTATTGTGACATCATAATGGTATGATTGTGACATCCCTAGTTAATTATGATATTAAAATCTTATTTTTACATCCCAATGGTATTCTTCTGACATCAAAATTGTACTATGACAGAACTATCGTACTATTCTCTAGTCACAATGTTATTATGACATCACAATTGTACTATTAGTATAAAACAAAGTCATTCTGACATTGTAATGTTACTATTGTGTTATCGCAAGGGTATTATGACATAACAATGGTACTAATAGGAATTCACAATCGTATTGTGATATTACATTGGTTCAATTTAGACAACAATAGAGAATTATGACATTACAATTGACTGGTGACATCACAATGTTAGTATTGTGACATTACAAGTCAGCTATGCTATCACAATGGCACTATTCTCTAGTCAGAATTCATTATGACATCACAATGTTACTATGAGGATGTGTAAAGACATTGTGACATCACAGTGGTACTATTGTAACATCAAAAAGGTATTATGACATCACAGTGGTACTAGTACAACATCACAATGGCATTGTGACATCACAATTGTTAGAATGTGACTTCCCTAGAAAATTATGACTTTACAATTGAATTGTGATATCACGATGGTATGATTGTGACATCACAATCATACTATGATATCACAATGGTACTATTCTGTAGTCAGAATCACATTATGACTTCAAATGATACAATTAGGTTATCACAAAAATATTGTGACATCACAATGCTACTATTGTGATATTGCTACGTAATTATGACATCACAAATTACTAGTAGAATATCAGAATCATATTGTGACCTCAAAATTGAGCAACTTTGAGCTTAGTAGAGAATTAAGACATTACAATTGACTTGTGACTTTACAACATTACTATTGGTATATCACAAAAACATTGTGACATCACAATACTACTATTGTGACATTGCAAAGGAATTATGACATCACAACTCTACCGGAAGGACATTATAATCTCATTGTGACATCACACTGGTTTATATTGTGACATCGCTGGAGAATAATGACATTACAATTGAATGGTTACATCACAATAGGACTGTTGTGACATCACGATTATATTATGCTATCACAATGTACAATTGTCTAGTCATAATGGCATTATGATATCACAATGATAGTATTAGGATGTGACAATCATATTGTGACATCACAATGCTACTTTTGTGAAATCACAAGGGAATTATGACATCACAATTGTTCTACCAGTACGTCACAATCGTGTTGTGACATCACAATGGTACCAATGTGACATTGATAGAGAATTATATTACACTTAAATTATGACATCACACTTGTAGTATTGTGGCATAACAATTGTAATATGACATCACAATGGTACTATTCTGTAGTCACAATGGCATCATAACATCACAATTATACACTTAGGATATCACAAAGACATTGTGTCATCACAATGCTTCTATTGTGACATCACAAGAGGATTATTACATCATAATGGTACTAGTAGGACATTACAAATGTATTGTAACATCACAATGGTTCGATTCTTACATCACTCTAGAACTATGACATTACAGTTGAATTGTGACATCATAATGGTAGACTTGTGACATCATAATTGTACTATGACATCACAAGGGTACCATTTTCTAGACACAATGGCATTCTGATATGAGAAAGTTACTAGTGGGTAATCACAAAGATATTGTGACATCACCATGCTACTATTATGACATAGCAAGTTTATTATGACATTTCAATGGTACTAGTAGGATATCACAGTCTTATTGAGAAATCACAATGGTTCAATTGTGACATGACCAGAGAATTATGATATAACAATTGAGTTGTGACATCACAATGCTACTATTGTGACATCAGAAGTGAATTATGACATCACAACTGTACTAGCAGGACATCACAATAATGTTGTGATATTCTGCCCAGTTCTTGAACCCCAAAAGTATTATAGACACCGCTGCAAATACATCATGTTCTTTTATTGTAAATTATAAGCTGCAGCTTGGGCCCACACACACCCATTGCAGAAGCAGAGGGAGCTGAGCATGCTGTGCCCAGGTTGGTTGATTTAAAGATTCTGGTCCATCCCACCATGCCCAAGGCAGGGGCTATTCCTGCCTGTCATGCATCTATTGGTCAAAATGCTACATTTTGAATAGTTTGGCTGTAGGAAGGTTCCCAGGCCATTAATTATCTGGTGTCCCTCCCTAGGGGGATGGTCCATTTTCCTAGCAACTGTATCTCTAGTGGGTGGGGAAAGAATGCAGTAAGGTGGTCCTTCCCCAGGACATCACTGGAATTCCCCACCCACCTACTTCAGGTCTTAATAATAGCTGCTAATTTATCTTTTGGTCTCTCATTTCCCCCTTTTCCATGATCATTTGAAGACCCAATCTTGGCTCTTCCAGACATGACACCTTGTATCTTATAGATTTACCTTTTTATAATGGGATCTGAGTACCATTAGTGTATAGCTCTCAAGCATTTCTTTATGTAAGCCATTAAGCAATTGAAAATACAAGGCCCAAAGATAAAAATCAAAATGAGTAGGGGTCCCTTCATGGTAGATATAGGGGTTGTAAGCCAAGAAGATATATTATCCTTTTTCTCTGGGTCTCTCTAGGCTTTTAGCCCAGTTGCTGCAATATTAGTTTCCATTTCAGCTAAGCAGATGCCCAAGATAATAGCTAATGCCAGAGAGCCCCGTTTGACTTAGCATTTCAGCCTGCTAGGTGGGATTTGGGTGAAGATCCATCTTCTGGAGCTTCTTCAATTCTGACTGTTGGACCGTAGGCATCAGGGGCTAGGGAGACTGAAATGCCAGTCAAAGGCTGGGCAATAGGGCCGTCCCAAGCATCTGGTTAGTTGATCCACCCGAAGAGGCAGTTAACAATCATGTAAGTTTCCAGGAAGTCCAGATTTCAGCTTGCAGTCCACAGGTAATCCTGGAACAGTGTTAAACAGGTGAAAATCTGCTGAGACATATTCAGACTGGAGACAGAAGTTAAAATTTGTCTATTAAATGGGAAAGATCAGGGAAAATCTCATCTGCGATCCTTTTGAGCTATGCCAGATCCAGGTCACATCCTGAAACTCATATGGATTTTTGGTACACAAAAGGAAATAACATTCTGAGAGTAACAGGTAAAACTGCATCCCACTGAATGAGTATCAGTTAGCTGTTTGTTTTATAACCTTTGTAAACACCTTAAGTGTGTCCACGGTCTGGAACTCTTTAACACTTTTTCTGTGGGCATAGCTGTTCATAATTAGCCATGAATGGAGCTTGGCCATTTTTCATACGTTCAGCATCTATTTTTTGACCCCATATTCACATTTACACTGGAAAATTAGGCAGAAATACATTACTGGCTTTAGTGCTAAACCCTGGATGCTTGGATTTTTCTTTATAAAGTAACTAGAAGGAATAAGTTTAAGATATTGCTGTGTTAAAGTCTACCCCAGAAATGGCAGATATTAAGAATACCATACTAAAAACTATGACTTTCGGGTCAGATATTCACATTAAACAGATGTTTTTAAAATAACAAGAAGCACCTTTATGTCTATTTACAGAAGCCAACAAAAGAAAATTAAAATCTCAACCTGGTGACTGAATAATAAGCAGTCAGTGCTCCATCAACTTATCAGAACTCTACTGATTAATGCCAAAACTTTGAACTTATGAAATATCATAACATAACTACAACAGTAGCAAAAGGGGGGAGAAATCTAAAGTATCTCCCATTTTAATGTGCTTTAAAACATTTTTATATCATTATAACTCATTTATATATCTTAAAACATTTACTTAAGACCCTCTAATTTTTTTAACCCTGAAACATTTTCTCAGACCAAATAATTTTTTTTAGATTTTTGAAACCTAAACTCCTATATCTTTAGACCCTACATAAGCTCCATTTATTTATCTTAAGACACAGGCAATTAACATGAGTCCTGTGAGTAAGGCAAACCTGTTTTTCTACTAGTACCTAGTAGTTTCTACTAGTACCTAGTAGTTTTAACTAGCTAATTAACTGATCAAGGAGCTAACAGTGGATCTAATTGTCTGCTCTTTAGCTGTAAAGCTACCATAAGCTTAGCATAGCCATCAAGGTGTTCAGAGACCTGAGAAGGATAAATTATAAGTTAAATAAATATACCAATCCATGTGCCAATCAAAATGACAGAGATGACTAGTTAGTCCATCACCTAGGCAGTGTCCCTGGCTCCTGTGTCTCACGGCATCCTGAACAGAGGCAGTCTAGCCAGGCACAGAAGATAAGAGACTGTTTCTGTGGAGAAAGAAACAAGAGAATGGCCCCACCTCACCCTTAGCAATGTGAAATATTGACTCTCCAAGTGTCCACAGTTTTGTCCACAGTTTAGGCTGGGCCCTAGCAGTAGGCCAGTTGAGGCAGTATTACCCAGTGGTTAGCATACCACAATCCAGAGTCACAGTCATCTGTTGTGCCCAAATCTTCTCGGGGACCTTGGGGAGCTACTGCCAGGATTTTGGGACTTTCTGCCACAATAAACTTACATATATTAAAATGCCATATTCATCAGATCTCTGACAAGCCTGAGGGCCATCATATCTGAGTTACCCTTTGTCTATCTTCATCATCTGCTCTAAACTGTGTAAAAACCCTAAACAAAGACACTAGGTATAGATCAACATCTTAACCAACTGCAGTTGTTAGTATAACTTTAAGTCTGCTCTTTCTGAACTAAAATTAAAGCAATCCTTTTAATCAGATACAGTTTATAGAGAGGCTAGCAAATCTTGCTGATCCTACCACTTTGCATTAAAATTGAACAGTAAAAAGCTTTGCACTTAGCACTAATCAGAGGATTGAACATAACTCAGAGACCTAAACAAAGATGATCGAAAACTCATGGCTCCACCGTCTTTATCTCTGGACCAGCATGGCGGCTGGCCATGTGTAACTGAACTCAGCTGGAAGCCCTAAACAAATATGGCAGCAAAACTACAGCTTCACATGCTTTCTATCCCTGAACCATCATGGCAGCTAGCCATGTGTTAGCAGAGGCTGCGATTGACAATACCAAACATAGCCATTAGATGCTGCTGATAATACAGCAAACACTGTGGAGCATCCACAATCCCCCACAACCAAAAGTTCTAACATAGTGATAAAATAAGTTTTAGAACCAACTGCATAACCGAACAGTACAGAACAATTTTAAACTGTACGGATTATTTTAGCTATACCAAACGTTTCAGCCAGAATTATTTCCCCTTAAAAAAGCATAAAAAACATTTTGCAATGAGGAATCACCAGCCTTTCAAATGAATTATAATATATTTAAATACAGTTCTTTCTCAAATCATATTAACTCTCTGGCTTATTATAATATATCCACTAACCTTCTGCAACATTCTATATACCTTAAAAACTCTCATCAACATCCTTCCATTCTGACATGTTCATGCTGGAGCCCAGCATCTACGATTTGCTTTTTATAGGCAAAGCAAAAACAAGTTATATTAATACAAAAAGTTCTGAAACTGCCAATTTTTTTTTAAATAACTTCCCTGTAGCAGATAACAAAAAGGTAACATAAACTAACTCTAAGGAACTTACAAGTTTTAAGGAACTAGTTGAAAACATGTTTTTCCATAAACAAAGCAGCTTAACAAATAGCTCTCCACAAGATACATTATAAAAACTGCAATTTTCTCAATTAGTGCAAACCATATGACTTGGTTTAGTAAAATAAATAAATACCAACATTTTTATTCTCCCCCAAAGGATTGAGAAACTTTCAAATTTTCTGTTAGACGACCCAAGATCATCATACCCAAATGCCTGATAAACTTTAAACATTTTATTATAGCCTTAAACATTTAAACAATTTTTTAAAACCCGTATTTGCAATATCAAAATAAAGTACCCCTTTTGTAGGAGAGAAGTCAAAACGCATAACGCTAATCTTAAAAGTCAAAACCAGATTTTAAAACAAGAATTTACCAGTGCAAGCAATTTAATTTTTAAAACCAATACCAATTTAAAATAACTCATCCTTTTAACCTAGAAGGAAATGAGAATTATTTGACCAAGGTTCCTTTATTTATTTATTTATTTATTTTTTACACATACCAAGATGGCAGTCACATTATAACCCACATGGTAAAGTCAAGATGGCGGTGAGGCACTGAGGCACTTCATATACCACGTGGTAACCTATACATATGCGTTCATAGACCTTATAAACACATAGGCACACATATACATTTTCAACAAGTTTCATGAGGCCTTTCAGAACAAAAAACAGAAGGTAGACACAAATACTGCACAGAGACATTGAGACAAAAAACACTCACCAGCTGGCCAAATTTCTCGGGACCAAAACTGACTCTTCTGGGGCAAGCCGAATATACTGATTCCTCCTGCATTGGGTGCAGGAAGCATGGGCCCTGATGCCCCAGGAGACACTGAGAGTGGGCTGTTGCCCCAGAAGACACCGAGTGGTGCTTACTGGGACCAGGCAGTACAGATTACCCACCAAAATACTGAAAATAATGATGAAGCTAGGGGCGTCCCCCTGAACTTTGGCAGCTGTGACCACCAGTGCGACCACCTTGATCACGTCTTGCTACTCAGATACAGACACCTCGAGCTCTGAGGAATTTTCAGAACAGAGAACAGAAAGTACTGCACATAAAAACATTGCACAGAAACATTTAGACACTTACGGCTGGCATAAAAACCTCTGGGTCAGGTTCCTGGAGTCTTGGTATCCTGGAGAAGCCCACAAAATGTTCTGCCCAGTTCACGAACCCCAAAAGACCAGGAAAAACTAGATTCCACTGTAAGTACATGAGGTTCTTTTTACTCTAAATTACAAGCTGCAGCTTGGGCCCACACACACCCAACCGCTGAAGCAGTGGGAGCCGAGTGGGCCGTGCCCAAGATGGGTGATATAAAGGTTCTGGTCCATTCCAGCATGCCCAAGGCAGGGGCGAATCTTGCCTGGCATGCATCTATTGGTCAAAATGCTACATTTTGAATCAATTGGCTATAGGAAGGTTCCCAGGCCATTAATGATCTGGTGTCCCTCCCTAGGAAGATGCTCCAGTTTCCTAGGAACTGTATCTCTAATGGGTGGAAAAGAATGCAGTAAGGCGGTCCTTCCCTTCAGGTCATTACTGGACTTCTCCACCCACCTAATTCAGGTCTTAATAATAGCTGCTAATTTAAATTTTGGTCTCTCAGTGACATCACAATGTTACTAGTAAGACATCACAATCCTGTTGTGACATCACAATGGTTCGATTGTGACATTAGTAGAGATTAGGACATTACAATTGAATTGTGACCTCACAATTGTACAATTGTGGTATCACAATTGTACTATGACATCGCAATGGTACTATTCTCTTGTCAGAGTAGGATTATGATATTATAATGGTACTCTTTTCTAGTCATAATGGCATTATGAGATCACAAAGGTACTATTAGGATATCACAAAGGTATTGGGACATCACAATGCTACTATTGGGACATCACAAGGGCATTATGACATAACAATGATACATTAGGACATCACGATCTATTGTGACAGCACAATTTTGTGTTTGTGACAATACTAGAGAATTATGACATTACCATTGACTTGAAACATCACAGTGGTACTATTAGGACATCACAGTGCTACTATTGTGACATCAGAAGGGTGTTATGACATAACAATGGTACTACTATGACATCACAATCCCACATTTTGTGGCGTCAAAATGGTTCACTTTTGACATCACTAGAGAATCATGAAAAAATATTTTAATTGTGACATCACAATGGTAGTATTGTGATATCACAAATGTACTATGACATCACAATGGTACTATGCTGTAATCACAATGGCATGATTTCACAATGGTACAATTCGGACATCACAAAGACATTGTGACTTAACAGTGGTACTATTGTGACATCGCAAGGGTATTATGACATAACAATGGTACTAGTAGGACATCAAAATCATTCTGTGACATCACAGTGCTTCGATTGTGACTTCACAACTGTACTAGGACATCACAATGGAACTATTCTCTAGTTACAATTGCATTATTACAACACAATGGTACTACTAGGATATCACAAAGATATAGTGACATCACAAGGGTACTATGACATCACAATGGCACTATTCTGTAGTCACAATGGTATTATGACTTCAAATGGTACAATTAGGTTATCAGAAAAATATTGTGACATCATAATGCTACTATTGTGATATCGCAAGGTAATTATGACATCACAAAGGTACTAGTAGAATATCAGAATTGTATTGTGACCTCACAATTGAGCAATTTTGAGCTTAGTAGAGAACTGTGACATTACAATTGACTTGTGAAATCACAACGGTACTATTGTTATATCACAAACATATTATGGCATCACAATGCTACTATTGTGATTTCGCAAGGGTATTATGACATCACAATGGTGCTAGGAGGAAATCACAATCTCATTGTGAAATCACACTGGTTTTATTGTGACATCCTGGAGAATTATGACATTACAATTGAATGGTTACATCACAATAGGACTATTGTGACATCACAATTGTATTATGATAGCACAATGTACAATTTTCTAGTCATAATGGCATTAGGATATCACAATGATACTATTAGGATGTCACAACCATATTGTGACATCACAATGCTACTTTTGTGAAATTACAAAGGAATTTTGACATCACAATTGTTCTACCACTAAGTCACAATCATATTGTGACAACACAATGGTACTAATGTGACATCGATACAGAATTATAATATTACAATTTAATTATGACATCATAATGGTAGCATTGTGACACAACCACTGTAATAGGACCTCACAATGGTACTATACAGCCGTCACAATGGCTTTATAACATCACAGTGGTACACTTAGGATATCACAAAGACATTATGGCATCATAATGCTACTATTGTGACAATGGCATTCTGATATGAGAAAGGTACTATTGGGATATCACAAAGATATTGTGATGTCACCATGTTACTATTATGACATAGCAAGGGTATTATGACATCTCAATGGTACTAGTAGAATATCACAATCGTATTGTGACATCACAATTGTTTGATTGTGACATGACCAGAGAATTATGATATAACAATTGAATTATGACATCACAATGCTACTATTGAGAAATCAGAAGTGAATTATGACATCACAACTGTGCTAGTAGGATATCATAATAATATTGTGACATCACAATGTTACTAGTAAGACATCACAATCCTATTGTGACATCACAATGGTTTGATTGTGACATCTGTAGAGAATTAGGATATTACAATTGAATTGTGACCTCACAATGGTACAATTATGATATCACAATTGTAGTATGACATCGCAATGGTACTATTCTCTAGTAAGAGTAGGATTATGACATTACAATGGTACTCTTTTCTAGTCATAATGGCATTATGACATCACAATGGTAATATTAGGATATCACAAAGGTATTGGGACATCACAATGCTACTATTGGGACATCACAAGGTATTATGACATAACAATGGTATCAATAGGACATCACATTCGTATTATGACATCATAATTGTTTGACTGTGATAATTCCTAGAGAATTATGACATTACAATCTTATTGTGACATCCCAATGTTACAATTGTGACATCAAAATTGTACTGTGATATAACAATTGTACTATTCTCTAGTCACAATGGTATCATGACATCATAATTGTGCTATTAGTATAAAACAAAGTCATTGTGACATCGCAATTTAACATTTGTGACAATTCAAGTGTATTATGACATAAAAATGGTACTAGGAGGATATAACAATCATATTGTGACACCACAATGGTTCGATTGTGACAACAATGGAGAATTATGACAGTATAATTGACTGGTGACATCAGAAATGTACTATGATATCATAATGGTAATATTCTCTAGTTATAATGGCATTATGACAACACAATGGTAATATTAGGATATCACAAATACATTGTGACATCACAATGTTACTATTGTGATATTGCAAGGTTATTATGACATAAATATGGTACTAGGAGGACAACACGATCTTATTGTGACATCACAATTTAGTGATTTTTGACAATAATAGGGAATTATAATATTTCAATTGACTTTTGATATCACAATAATATTGTGATATCACAACGTTACTAGTAAGATACTACAATCATATTGTGACATCACAATGGTTTGATTGTGACATCAGTGGAGAATTATATTACAGTTGAATTTAGTTATCATATTGTGAAGTCACAATTGTGAAGTCACAATTGTACTATGAAATCAAAGGGTACTATTTTCTAGTTAGAGTAGGATTATGACATCACAATGGTACTCTTCTAGTCATAATGGCATTGTGACATCATAATGCTACTATTAAGATATCACAAATGTATTGGGACATCACAGTGCGATTATTGGGACACCACAAGGGTATTATGGCATAACAATGGAATAAGTAGGACATCACAATCGTACTGTAAAAAGTTAGTGGTTCGATTGTCACATTACTAGAGAATTATGACATTCCAATTTAATTGTGACATCACAATGTACCCTTGTTGCACCACAAATATATAATGACATCACAATGGCACTATTTTCTAGTCACAATGGTATTATGACATCACAATGGTACTAATAGGATATCTCAAATACATTGTGACATCACAATTCTAGTTTTGTGACATCACAAGCGTTTTATGACATCACAATGATAATAGTAGGACATAATAATCGTATTGTGACATGACTAGAGCATTATGACATTACCAGTGACTTGAGACATCACAATGGTACTATTCTCTTGTCACAATATCATTACGACATCACAATGGTATTATTAGGACATCACAAAGACATGATGACTACACAAAGCTCCTAATGTGACATCACAAGGATATTATGACATCACAAATGTACCAGCAGGACAACACAATCATATTATTACATCACTAGAGAATTATGACATTTCAATTGAATTGTGACATCACAATGGTACTATTGTGATATCATAATGGTACTATTTTATCAACACAATTATACTATGACATCACAATGGTACTATTGTCTTGTCACATGGTATTATGACATATCAATGTAATATTACATCATCACAAATACAATGTGACTTCAGAAAGCTACTATTGTGACATTGCAATGCTATCCTGACATAACAATGGTAGTAGGAGGACAACATGATCTTATTGTGACATCACAATTTAGTGATTTTGACATTAATTGAAAATTTTAATATTTCAATTGACTTGTGACATCACAATGGTACTCTTGTGGCACCAAAATGTATAATTACACCACTATGGCACTATTCTCTGCTCACAATGGCATTATGACATCACAATGGTACTAATACGATATCTCATAGACATTGAGACATCACAATTCTACTATTCCGACATCACACAGATTTTATGACGTCACAATGATACTAGTAGTACATCATAATCGTATTGTGACATCACAGTTTTGACATTAACAGTGACTTGAGATATAACAATGGTACTATTGTGATATCACAATTCTACTATGACATCACAATGATATTATTCTCTTGTCATAATGTCCTTATGACATCACAATGGTATTATTAGGACATCACAAAGACATTATGACTACACAAAGCTACTAATATCACATAACAATCATATTATGACATCACTAGAGAATTATGACATTTCAATTGACTTGTGACATCATAAAGATACACTTGTGACAACAAAATTGTACTATGACATCACAATGGTATTATTATCTAATCACAATGGCATTATGATATGTCAATAGTACTATTAGGACATCAAAAAGACATTGTGACTACACAAAGCTACTATTGTGATATCACAAGGATATTCTTAGATCACAATGGTACTAGGAGGCCATCACAATCACATTGTGAAATCACTAGAGAATTATGACATTTCAATTGAATTGTGTCATCACAATGGTTCTATTGTGACATCACAATGGTAATACTGTGACAACACAATTATACTATGACATCACAATGGTACTATTGTCTTGTCACAATGATATTATGACATCTCAATGTAATATTACGACATAACAAAGACAATGTGACTTCAGAAAGCTACTATTGTGACATCGCAACGCTATTATGATACAACAATGGTAGTAGGAGGACAACATGATCTTATTGTGAAATCACCTTTTTGTGATTTTTGACATTAATAGAGATTTTAATATTTCAATTGACTTGTGACATCACAATGGTACTCTTTTGACATCACAATTGTACTATGATATCACAATGGTATATTCTCTAGTCACAATGGCATTATGACATCTCAATGGTACTAATAGGACATCACAAAGACATTGTGACATCACAATGCTACCATTGTGACATCGGAATTGTATTATGACATAACAATGGTAGTAGTAGGACATCACAATCTAAGTATCACATCAAAATGTTTCAATTGTGACATCACTAGAGAATTATGACATTACAATTGAATTGTGACATCACAATGGTACAATTAGGATATCAGAAAGACATTGTGATTACACAAAGGAACTATTATGACATCACAAGTGTATTATGACATCACAATGATACCTGGAGGACATCACAATTGTATTGTGACATCACAATTTTGTGATTGTGACATTAGTAGTATATTATAATATTACCATTAACTTGAGACATCACAATGGTACACTTGTGACATCACAATTGTAGTATGATATCACAATGGTACTATACTCTAGTCACAATGGCATTATGGCATCTCAATGGTAATATTACGACATCACAAAGACAATGTGACTTCAGAAAGCTACTACTGTGAAATCACAATGCTATTATGACATATTACTAGGAGGATATCACGATCATTTTGTGACATCACTATTTATTGATTTTGACATTACTAGAGAATTATAACAAATGACTTGTGACATCACAATGGTACACTTGTTGAACCAAAATTGTACAATGATATCACCATGGTACTATTCTCTAGTCACAATGGCATTATGACATCTCAATGGTACTAGTAGGATATCACAAAGACATTGTGACATAAAAATTTTACTATTGTGGCATCACAAGTATATTATGACATGAAAATGGTACTAGTAGGACATCACAATCCTATTGGGACGTCACAACAGTATGATTTTGACATCACTAGAGAATTATGACATTACAATTGACTTGTGACATCAGAATGCTACAATTATGACATCAAAATTGTACTATGACATCTCAATGCCAGTCACAATGGTATTATGACGTCACAATGGTACTAGTAGGATATCACAATCTAATTATGACATCAAAATGTTTCAATTGTGACATCACTAGAAAATTATATCATCACAATGTTACTATTGTGGCATCACATGTATATGATGACATGATAATGGTTTTGACATCAAAATTGTACTATGATTTCTCTAAGGAACTATTCTCTAGTCATAATGGCATTATGAAATCACAATGATACTGTTAAGATATCACAAAGACAGTGTGGCATCACAATGCTACTATTGTGACCTTGCTAGTGTATCATGACATAACAATGGTACTAGTGGGACATTACAATCACATTGTGATATCTAAATGATTCAATAATGACATCACTAGAGAATTATGACATTGCCATTGACTTTAGATATCACAATGGTACTACTGTGATATTACAATGGTACTATGGTGACAACACCATTATAATATGACATCACAAGGGTAGTATTGTCTTGTCACAATGGTATTATGACACCTCAATGGTAATATTAGGACATCACAAAGACAATGTGATTTCAGAAAGCTACTATTGTGAAATCACAATGCTATTATGACATGACAATGGTACTAGGAGAACATCACGCTCTTATTGTGACATCACAATTTAGTGATTTTTGACATGACTAGAGAATTATAATATAACAATTGACTTGTGACATCACATTGGTACTATCCCAATTGTATTATGACATCCCAATGGTACTATTCTCTAGTCAAAATGGCATTATGACATCACAATGGTAATATTAGGACATCACAAAAACAATGTGACTTCAGAAAGCTACTATTGTAAAATCATAATACTATTATGACATAATATTACTAGGAGGATATCACGATCTTATTGTGACATCACCATAGTACGATTGTAACATCACAATTATAGTATGACCTCACAATGGTACATTTCTCTAGTCAAAATGGCATTCTGATAACACAATGATATTACTATAATATCACAGAGACATTGTGACATCACAATGTTACTATTGTGACAACACAAGGTAATTATGACATCACAACTGTAAACTAGTAGGACATCACAATCTTATTTTGAAATCAGAATGGTACGATTGTGACATCACAATATTATTATATTACAATTCTACCAAGACATCACAATGGCATTGTTACATCACAATGTTACTAGTAGCACATCACAATCATAATATCACATTGAAATGTGGTATGCACTTCACCTGCACCCATCCTAAACATTAATGTCCTAAAGCAAAGGCCTACTCTCCAAAGGTTTCATAGCCTCCCATTATAATGACACCGAATGTGGACCAAGTGTTCAATCATGAGCCTGTGAAGGACACTTTACCTATAAATATTCACTCTCCACACACAACTCCTCTCAATCAGCTGTTGTGGCCCTGTGTCTGGATCCCTTATTGTTTCAAGAGCTCACACAGTGATAAGCAAAAGTTTTCTAAGACAATATTTGGGCCTCCCCTCAGCCACCTTTTGCCAACGTCACATCCCATTAAGTGTACCAAGATACATGCATGTTCCAACAAACATTATTCAGTGGTGGAAATAGTTCTGAATGGGCTTCCTGATGTTGTTTGGATATGAAATATGATGCCTGTCTTCATCTACAATTTCAGTCCTCTGGCCTTGTGTATACCTCCAGGCTATGAGGGAAAGTTCCTTAAAAAAATGTTTGCAAATGCTACACCCTTACAGATGTCACTTCTCTTTGTATATGGTGGACAGTGCATTCTTTTCTGCCTATACTTAAACACTTATTTGATTTTGTCATTATTTTTAATATTTTTGGCATGCTTCTCTCTGGAGTAGAAAAGTTTGTGGGTCTTCAGTTCTTTCTTATGGTGCCTAAAAAATCATTCACACACTTATACACCTACATTCACACAGAAATATGAATACACATAATACACACATACACATACATATTTACATACATACTCACACGTGCATACATACATACATATACAGACACATACACACATATACACACAAGTAACCTGAGTTTTTCTAGATTTGGTTTTGTTCTATTTTCTGTCTGAGAGTGAACTTGTATAGTAAAAACATATAATGAGAAAAAGATTTTCAGTTTTGCTCCTCCCAAGAGACAGGCACAAGTGCAAATTATTGCAAATGCTAATTATTACAAAATGACCACTTTGTCTGTGTTCCCATCTACCTTGGTCTTTCCTCTAGCCCTTGTCTCAGGGAGGCAAGTCTCAGAATAGGACAAGTTAAGGATTTAGAATAAATAGTGTGAAGTAAGTCACTGACAGACAGCATGACTACTGGGTGAGGGTCCTCCAGAAGGAAGCAGACCACAGGAATGGGAAGAGGGAAGTAGCAGGGTGTGGTTTTCTGTGTGGTGAAACAGTGGCAATAAGATAATGAGGCAGCAGCCATCTTGCGAGCAGAACTGCAAAGTGTCAGCAGTGAGGCTTGAGCTTTGAGAGCCTTTCCTCCTTCTGCCCTCACTACAGCTGGGTGTTGTCATCACACAGGTAAAGCTTCTGCAGCCAGAGCCTAATCTTGCCTCACTGCCCTGCCTGTCTAGGATATCACTTTTCTGTGTCTATCATTGAGCTGGATTACCTCTGTCTTTGTATTAGTCCTCTTTGTAGCTTTTCAAAAGGAAAAATGTGATTATAATCATTATTTACCAAATGCATTCATTCTCATGGGAAAGGGGGACTTCTATCATACTCTTCAAATTAATTTTCCTTGTTTGCATGGAGTCTTACTATGGAGCCCAGGCTCTTCTTGAATTTGCAATCCTCCTGTCTTAGCCTTCTGCATGCTGGGACTACAAGTAAGCACCACCATGCTAGGCTCAATTTCATTCATCTTGCCATTTATTGTGATATTTATGTGAGCGCAGTACTCCTTCAGGTCAAGACCTTATCCACTAAAGCTATTAAACATATCAGCAGTGCTTCTTCTGTTGCTAGGCATGTGCTCATCTGACCTGTATATTACAGCTAATTTAATTAGGGCCAAAACTCTCTGTGCAGTAGAGGAGCCTACTGACAAGCATTTGGGGATGGTGTCCTCAAATGCACAGAGTTATTTTGTTTGGTTGTGGGTGTGGGTGTGGGAGGTGTATGTGTGGGTGTGGTAGCAGTACACAAAATTTGGAGGTCAGAGTTGATCCTCACAATCTTTGATGCTTACCCAGCCTGGAACATTCCAGGTAGGAGCCCAAAGGTTACAGGTGAGTGAGTCGGATCTAAACTCAGGCCCTCATATTACACAACAGGTATGAGCCATCTCCTCAGTACTAGATGTGTAAGATTTTCAACCATAAGTGTTGATGCTGCCTGTACCTGCTTAGCATACCCATTATAGAGATGGAGGGGCTGAGGCAGAAAAGGAGTCAGAGAAACTCTCTTAGTTAAGGGTTTAACCAACATTTTAATAAGTATATAGTAGGATTCAAAGTTTGATTTTAAAACATGAAACTTAATTAATTCAGCTCAGGCATGGGCTAGAATGTATAACACTTTGAAAAGCGTATGAATTATAGAATTATTTCTGGGAAATCCATTCCAGCACACTAAACTAGATTCCAATTAGTTAAGTACTTCCAGATTGACTCTGAAGAGGCACTGTCATGTTCTTAATAAATGTTGATGTCTCGCTTAGAATAGGGAACAAACACATATTGAAATCCTTAAAATGAAAAAGAGCTGACTTTGTTAGGTTGTCAAGTGTCTGGCTATTTTTTTAACAAGTTGTCTTAGTCAGGGTTTCTATTGCTGTGGAGGGACACCATGAGCACAGCAACTCTCATAAAGGAGAGTGTTTAATTAGGGCTGGTTTACAGTTCAGAGTTTTAGTCCATTATCATCATGGTGGGAAGCATGGGAGTATGCATGCAGACATGGTGTTGGAGAAGGAGCTGAGAGTTGTACATCTGTATCCAAACACAACATGAAGAAAGACAGGAAATACACTGGGTATTACTTGAGCTTCTGAGACCTCAAATCTCACCCCCAGTGACATGCTTTCTCTCTAACAAGGCCACACCTCCTAATAGTGCCACTCCCTAGGCATTCAAATATATGAATCTCTGGGGACCACCAATGAAGCTGTGGGCTATGGGGTAGCTTGGAAATTTGTTTGCTAAACAGTTTCCTCACAGATGCCACCAGATTCCAAATGACTGTAAGACATTAGAGTTGAATTTAACTCACAAAGGTTTTATTTTCCTCTAAAAGGCAATATTAAGAAAGTTTTTGGCAGGAGCTAAATTTTTTTTAATAGAATTCAAATTCAGGACAGCACAGTCTATGAACCTAATTTTGGTCTAATATGCCTGGACTCTAGGGCCAATTCCCAAATATCACAAAAATAAATGAAAAGTTTAATAGAAAATCTTGCCTACATATGATTTAATACAGATGATCTTGGGTCTGATTTCTATAATTTACTGTTTTTTTTAATCTGGTTGTCTTCTGACCTCCATACATGCAGATGTAGCAAGTGCATGTCCACATACACAGATACACACTCATTTCTTACTCAGTTTGCAGACAAAAAGACCTTAACCACATGTGTGTTTGACTGATCCTGCCTGCTGTTGTCCAATCTCTTTTTCTGCAGTACTGTGGTTGAACCCAGGGTCTCACATAAACATGCATGTGAGCAAGTGTAACACCACCCTGAGCTACAGCCACAGCCCTCCAGCCTTGTTGACACTGCTGGGCCACCCTCATCCCTGGGTTTTATACTTTTCATAGGGTGGTGGCAAGCAAACACTAGACAAGGAGAACCTGCACAAACTGTTCTCTCTATAGGCCTACCCTGCGCTGACACCAGAGTACTTTCCTGTAAGTAATTCAAGGGATCAAGAGAACTCAGGACCAAGCACAGCAAAGCCTCAACCCAGAGAATAAAAGTAAGTATAGAGGTTTGCTATTCCCTGGGAAACTAACCAGACAAGTGCCTGGATGTGTACACACCTGTGTTCAATTGTTTATAGAACAGGACTCAGATGATCTATTTAACAAACAACAACAACCTTTATATTTGATAGGGTAAATTTCCCTAAAAATGGCTTCAAGGATTGTATTTTAAAATTCTGTTCCCCTCTTCTCTATATGAGGTATCTTTTGTCTCCTCTTGTTTTGGCTAGAAGGAAAGAGCACTGTGTACATTTTCTCATCACCCTGCTGTGCATGCTAGAGCTCAGGATCATTTTCACAGCTCACATGTTGTGCTGGCAGCCTGCATGCATTCCTCCCTGCTTCCATCCTTAAAGGAACAGAACTCAGCAGAGTGGAGCCACAGCTGTTGGCTGGCAGCAGGTGATGGATGCAATGTGGGTGGGGATTGACTGTGTAATGTTGTTAAGCTATGGATCCATTTGAAGGATGTCTGAGCAGATTAGAAAACACCTGGATATAGTGTTTTTACTCAAAGTCACTATCTCATTTGTGATTGTGAACACAAAGGAGAGGGAAAAATGGATAATATCTATAGGACTGTAAGAAAACACACTGGTCTGACAGTCAAGATTCCCCACATTTGACGCTTTGTATGATTTGGGTCAACCTATTGAATACTTCGCCCACCGTAGCTACTATATGGTCTCTCAGGTGGCATTGTGGCTCACACCTGTAATCCCAGCATTGAGGAGGTAAGAGGATCAGTTCAAGGTCAGCTTCAACTACATAGCTTGGCTACGTGAGTTCCTGTCTCAAAATAAACAACAGCAAGATCAAGAACAACCTGTGTGACTATCCAACCTCTGTATAGTTACTTAGAGATTTTACTATTAGACACACTTCTGATTTGTTATTATAAATAGTTCAAACACTGAAAGCACATGCTGCTGCACACACTGAATAACTCAAAGCTGCTATGAGGAGCAGCATTCTTTAACAGCATCTCTGTGGTACAACTGGGTTTACATGAGGAAGTTGTTCCTCATCTACTTTGTCAGCAAGTGGCATGACCTTGTCAAATTCCAGTTCTGTAGCAGAATACCATCTAAACCTCTATGGTTCTCTTTAAGATTTATTTATTGTAAAATATATATCTTATTTCTAATTATGTGTATGTGTGTAGGTGTGCATACGCATATATGCACCTGTTAGTGCATGTGCTTGTGGAGTTCAGCAGTGAGCATCAGATACCATGGAGATGGTGTTATTGACAGTGTGAACATCCTGGTACATGTGGTGGGAACTGAACTTGGGACCCTCACAAGTGTGATACATGTTTTTTACCACTGAGCTATCTCTCCAGCCTCTGTTTATTTATTTATTTATTTTTTGTTCTTTGAGATATGGTCTAATGTATCTCAGGGAGAAATTGAAGTTGCTATGAAGCACAAGCTGGCCTTAAACTCCTGGTCCTCTTGACTCCTCTTCTGAAGTCCTGGGATTGCTGAAGTGCATCATCATACATAGAATCTTTCTCTATTTTATAAATGTAATTGCACATCCATGTTCAGTGAAACTCTCTAATTTAGGTTTAGTATGATGTACAGGAGACAGAAACACAGGAGTCTAAATGAAGCTATCCATCTCAGCTTGCACACATTCCATTGTAATGGATGTCATGTATCACTCATGTATATGTGGTCTGTTGTTCTGTGGAGATCATAGTTGATATTCACGGCAGTTTGACTTCAATTGCACAGTTACTGACAGTTTTTTCTCTTATGTTTAACCTCAATACAGTGAGCTCAACAAAAGAAAAAAAAAACATGAACTGGCTAGTGTACACCCTTCTGGAAGTATGCTCACTTCCTGTTCAAGAGAATGGCTGGTGTCTGTTGCTCAACAGATGTTGGAAGTCACTGAGAAGCATATCTTCAAAGAACTTCTATTTCAGAAGGTAAAATTTGTACACATGAGAAAGTTAGTGATTAATGCTGTCTCACTTTGGGTTTTATTGCTGTGAAGAGACACCATGTGCATGGCAACAATTATAAAGGAAAACATTTAATTGGGGCTGGCTTACAATTTCAGAGGCTTAGCCCATTTTCTTCATGATGGGAAGGACGGCAGTGTGCAGCCAGACATGGTGCTGGAAAAGTTGCTGAGCATTCTTCATTTTGATCCACAAGAAGCAAAGAGGAGACTGGACTCCACACTGGGTTTGAGCTTGAGCACAGGAGACCTCGAGCCCACCTTCACAGTGACACACTTCCTAAAAAAAAATAAACCACACTTACTCTAACAGGGCCACACCTCCTAATGGTGCCACTCCCCTTAGGCCAAGCATTCAAACACAGGATTCTATGTGAGCCATACCTATTCAAACCACCACAAAGACCAAGTCATATGGAATCAAGAGCTACAAGGTAGATGCAAAGGTGTTTGGATTGTAAAAGAGGAGCCTGGAGCTGGCTGGGCAGGGAACAGACTTCCAAAGGAGTCTCAGAACATGATTCATGGATGAAGTGCATCTCTGAAGAAATTTAGTGCAAATAAAGAGAAAACTGGGCTTCTGGTTCTAAATATGGAAAGCCTGATCAATGTATGAAGAAAGAAACCAAGGACTGGGGATACCCATCCCCTTCCTTTTGATTCATATATTAGACTTCATCTTTCAACTCTAGCCAGTTAGCTATAAATTCATAGAGTAGCCACTCACGCTCCACACCATTTGTTGGTGGAATGTTTTATACTCTCTGTCATCTCTAGGGAAAGAGAAAGGAATTGTAATACTTAATGAAGAGAAATGAAAACATTAAAAAGAAATGTGTTACTTTTCTTTCTACCCCTTCACTTTCTTACCAAATTACTTGGCTGGAAAGTGTTAGAAGGGGTGAGAGTATGTGAGGGGGCGAGGAAAATGTCTTCTGTGCAGGGCCAGAAAGTGCGATTTAGTGTACAACAGCCAAAAGTTTAGATGGGGCCTGCACCTCAAGCAAGCTCTTACATGAGGGACCAGTTCCGACAATGTGGGAGGCATATATGCACATACAGGTCCAAAAAAATGTGTGTCAGTGCACAGATCAGATGACAGAGACATTTATATGTGGGATGTATTTGTCCATTTTTCTATAAGTCAATGAGGCCTTAAGGCAATGAGGCTGGGAATATTTAAAGAACATACATTCACTTAGCTCATGGTCCTGGAAGTCCAAGTGCATGGTCTTGGCTTTTCTGTTCAATTCTAGGGTAGCTTTCTGGCTTCCAACCTGTGGTTCTTTGAGATAATACTTGTTCTATACGGAAACCAAAGCAAGGAGAAGGCATCAGCGTCTGGGAAGAGTTTCTTAGGTATGTGACTCCTCTATTGAACAGCAACAGTTTTTTAAATTCCTACCTCTGTTTCA